>JASAMV010001514.1:0-39349 GCA_030248065.1 Rhynchonema sp. JSB1_4 | reverse complement strand
ACAAATCTTATCTTTTGGGTGCTCATATATTCTATCTGCTCTGTTGTATAGTGCACATGTGACTTAACCAATATGCCTTCAAATTATTTTCATTTAACATAAGGTGCCAACTTTTTTGTGCAGCATGTTTGTCTTGTTCTTTTTTCGCGATTGGTGTTTTTGCTATTATTATACATTGGCAGGTTATCAAACAATTTTGACGCTATTGTTTTCTGATGTATCGTGTCATATGATCATGTTTTTGTATGGTTGTTGAGTATGAAACACATACTGTACACGCCAACGATGGCGTAACCATTTCTGAAAACACATGATAATTGCATAAATACAAACCTGCCGGTTGATAACGACTGGTTCCGACGAAAATAATCAGGGTGCTTGTTTTGATCCATTATATCATCAGAAACTGGCGGAAATACTGCATAGAGGACAAGGTGCTTGTTTTGACCCATTATATCATCAGAAACAGAGTGACAACGTGTGGTCACCACAACCAAGGTATACGGCGCTGCCTCCGGCACTTTTTTCCTAGTAAGAATTCATCCTGATTGTGATTCTCACAAAACATTTTCATCTGAAAATAATCAAGCAGAGCACCCACGTTGCTGCGGGTCTGAAACATCTTACTGACTGCATAGTTTGTGTGTGATCGCGCAATGCAACGTCATTGCCCCGTTACTTTCCTGCTTCACGATTCAGGAAAAAAATTTGACCAATTCTTATGAAGTCATTGTGCGACCAATACCTCCCAATTGTCGTGTGTGCGCGGTAAATAGAACATGAGACTCGCGATCGACCACTCATCCGTATAATATTATGTATTCTTCTTTGCGAATACAATCAAATAGACCTGGATGAAGAAGTCAGAAAAGTCAACCTACCGAAATTCAACGGTGACATTTTTTCTTGCAACTTTTGTTGGCAGCAATTCTGAGGACGAAAACAAACGTTGTGTCGCGCTTGTGACAAACTTGTGTACTTATCAGGTGTGCCGCTTAACTTTATCAGATTATTTTCGTCGGAACCAGTCGTTATCAACCGGCAGGTTTGTATTTATGCAATTATCATGTGTTTTCAAAATGGTTACGCCATCGTTGGCGTGTACAGTATGTGTTTCATACTCAACAACCATACAAAAACATGATCATATGACACGATACATCAGAAAACAATAGCGTCAAAATTGTTTGATAACCTGCCAATGTATAATAATAGCAAAAACACGATCGCGAAAAAAGAATCAAGACAAACATGCTGCACAAAAAAGTTGGCACCTTATGTTAAATGAAAATAATTTGAAGGCATATTGGTTAAGTCACATGTGCACTATACAACAGAGCAGATAGAATATATGAGCACCCAAAAGATAAGATTTGTGATTATAGGTAGCATCGGTAGCTGGGACGGGACTTCCACCTCTTTATATACAGTACATACCACCAAAAATTAATGTCCCAATGCTATCTCATCCTTGCAAATATTAGAACAAAGCTGGGTGGAAAACGGATTGCACCCAACAATTCTAATAAACAGGCACGGTAAATGAAAAATAAGAGCAAACACAGGCAGGACAACAATGCAAATCCTGGATCAGAGAAACCGATCGTCTGACGACTAGAGCCCATCAAACAGCTGAATTCGTGTTTTCGTCGAGCTCGTTCCGGACTAAAAACAAGTGGAAAGTCAAAAGCAGGTTACCAGTATTGACGTTGTGGTCATGCATCGTTTTTTCACTCGTCAATAGATAACATGCTTCTAAACGGGCATTAGGGCTATCGCACCATGACGTGCTATTTTTAGTCTTCGTGGCACACGCCTGCTAACCTGACTTATCTTGTGAACACACGTCTTAGATTTATCACTTTCTGAAAGTTGCACGAGCAAGGTAATAAGCAAGTAGTAAGGTTGCTCAAGGTACAAACCTTTCGGAGCGTCGAGAATTTCGTTTCGCCTTGAGCCAGATTGTCAGCGTAAATTCGGTCCTCGCTCGTCTGTCGTTCCTCTACTTTCAGGCCTTCGATCTCGCAACGAAGCTCGCACAATTGTTCTTGCAAGTTACGTGATTGGCGCATGTACTCAACTCTGCATAAATAGACGCAGCATATGGCCAACATTGGATTGGGTGGGTCAACGCGCGTCGAAACATCCAAGTTCACTTCTGATATTGGTCGCACAATGGCCATATAAGAATTCATCAAATCAATCCTGATTTTCAAGTTCAGTCACACTTAACCACTACTGTGCTACTTGTGATATTCTCACAAAACATTTTCAGCTGAAAATAATCCAGCAGATCAACCACGTTGCCGCAGATCTGAAACATTCTCTTTACTACATGCTTTGTGTGCGATCATGCAACGCAATGTCATTGCCCCGTCACTTTCCCTCTTTACGATTCAGGAAAAAAGTTTGACAAATTCTCATAAAGTTATTGTGCGACCAATAGCTGTTTAAAGTGGAATACGCACATTCCGGATCGCCTTTTAAGTTTTATAAGTATTTAGACAGCAATGTGGGCATCCTAAAATCAAATCACTTGGTATGAACTCTCAAACATTCGCTCAGGAGATCCAGTTTAAGACAAACCATTGGGAACAAAATTCGGCGCGGACCGGCCGAATTTCTACCTGCGCATTCAGGCATACTGCCTGATCAAAAAGCTCTCAAGGCAAAAGAATGCTTCGCATGATTTTTGAAACTCACTAATTAGAATTTCGCTTTGGTTTATATTTCGAATTTCAACGAATAATGTTCCAGCGTGACAAGAAGAGCTTGAAACATTTAGCAGCCACGCATGAACAATTCGCTGAACTTCGAAATATAAAGAAAAGCGAAATTCCAAAGTTAGTGAGTTTCAAAAATCAACGAGTTCATGTGAAACATTCTATCGCCTTGAATTCTATTGCCTGAAATCACAGGCATAAATTCGGCCGGTCCGCGCCGAATTTTCTTGTGGACGGTTCCTTTCTGATTGTTTCTTCCGGGAATTGGTCGCACAATGATCACATAAGAATTCATCAAATCAATCCTGATTTTCACGTTCAGTCACTGTTAACCACTGTTTTGTGATTCTCACAAAACATTTTCATCTGAAAATAATCTAGCCGAGCACCCAAGTTGCTGCGGGTCTGAAACATTTTACTAACCGCATTGTTTGTGTGTGATTGCGCAACGCAACGTCATTGCCCCGTCACTTCCCTGCTTCACGATTCAGGAAAAAAATTTGACCAATTCTTATAAAGTCATTGTGCGACCAACACATGCTTTAGACTTTGTAACAAGTGAACTTCTTTTATGGTGCCGACATAGCCCACATTGCGGTCTAAACACTAGTGAAGATTACAAGGCGATTAGGAACGTGCAATTTCCCCTTTAGGGCGCCCTTAGTCATAGTGGAAAATGGAAATGGAAATGCAAAAAATAATCTATGTCCAAGTTTTCCATTTCCATTTCCAATATGACTAAGGGCATACTGGAAATGGAAATGAAATAAAACATTTACTGCAGCAGCCATGCTTTGACATGTGACAAAAACATTTTCTGTTCCACTCAATTCTCGGCCGCTGATTGGTCAAATTTCACACAGAAAATGTTTTGCTTCATTTCCATTTTCCATTTCCAGTATGCCCTTAGTCATATTGGAAATGGAAATGGAAAACTTGGACATAGAATATTTTTTGCATTTCGATTTCCATTTTCCACTATGACTAAGGGCGCCCTTAACGGCACAAAACGTGGGAAATTGGAACACAGGGAGAAGTCAGGATATCGTAACACACACGACCAGCAATGAATTACAAACAGCAACACACCGTTCCTTCTCCATCTCGGCAGTCAATGCCTGAATATCCTGCGCACCCGTGGGATCCGGAGGGGGTGTGGGCACCATACAAGCCTAAAAGTGCGCGTTAAAAGTGGGCGTTGGTACAAGAGCAAGACAAGTTTTAAAACATTCACAGTAGCATGATGAGGGCAGGGAAATGATAAAAGATTATTGACCGTGAGTTTGATGGCAGCGGATATTGAAGGGATAAAACAAATTTTGTTTGAGCTGTATGTTGCGATGGAGCTGGAACAGCAATTTCGACCAACGTAAAATATGTTCCCATGTTACAAAAGGAACACGAATTAAGCCGATCGCAATTAGTGCTTCAGCTCTGTCGTAAAGTACAGCGCCAACAAAATTTGGCTGTCTTGCCGACGCCTTCACACTTTATACGGCGCCCGACCAACCTGTGACGTTGCAGCGTTCAAATAATACAGCGGAATGCTGCTGTGTTGTTGGTGTGGCGGTGGTGGGACATTGTAGGAACCGAGCGACACAGAGCCTGTGAAGCAAACAACACTCGTTCGCCAATCAATGCGAAGCAAAAGCACTGAACGGAATGACGCGAACGCACCAAAATGCTGAATGGCAGTGAGCGGAATAGAATAAGCGGCCGTGGACGGCGTGTCGAGCTGATGATACGATGAAATAGTGGGAACGACGCTGGGCGATGACTGAAAGAGAAGGATGACAATGAGTGGCAATTGGACAAAGGCTGACTTAGATTTATTATCTAACCACGTAGGTTGATGTCGGCGTGCCATCCACGTCATACAATCGATCTTTGGCCGATTGTTCAGCTAGTCGTGCCCTTGCCAGCTCGTCCTTGAGTTTGTCGGCCTCACGGCCTCGATTGTCGGATTCCTCAACCATCCGTATTGCTATCAATTCCGCTTTACGTGCCTTGCTTTCCAGCAAGATTTTCGCCTCCTCCGTCTGAACAACAACAAGTACGAGAAAGTGTAATAATGCATAAATTTAGTCCGGTCTCAAAAACTTAAAAGAAATAAAAATATAATATTTGAAAGCCAAGTTTACAGATTCTAGCTACGCCCAGGTTTCGAGGGCGCTTGAGGCAGTGGGCAGGGCATAACATTTGTGCCCCATCTCCCAGGTCGTCAGCTTAACTTGACGAGCAACGCAACGCCATGCGAAGCCTATCAATTGAAAATTAAACATTTTGACTGAATTTAATAAAAAAAACTGCGATAAGGAGTCCTATTTTCGCTTCACAGTGTGACCGAGAGCAACGGCCAAAACGGAAATTTCCCACTTAGATCAGCCAAGTGCACTGCTCCAAAGTCACCCACCTTCATCGCCGATATTTTGATTCGTTGAATTTCCGCTTCGGCCTCAGAGGCCCGTTTTGAAAGCGTCAGTGCCTCTTCTTCCGAGATGCGCGCTTTTTCTGCCAACGAGTCGTTCATTTCACTCGTTCGTCGAATGGCTTGATCGGCAAGCACCAACTGATCCGTGAGTTTCGTGATCTGAGTTTGTTCGCACGATTGCTGTCCGTTCAGTTTTATCACACAAAATTGAAACATTAAAGAATTACCTCTTGCTTCAAACGATTACATTCTCTTTCAAGTTCGGAGCGCGCCGTCCGTTCCTTCTCCAGCTGCACGAGACTGGCCTGAATAAAGACAGTGAGGATCGGGGGGGGGGGGGGGGGTGGGGCATGCCGATACCCGAGGAAAAAAGCCATGCTCATGAAAAAAAGCCGACACCCGATACTTCGAAAATAACCCGATACCTGATCGTGCCAAAATACCAATGAAAACACCGTTTTTGTAGCAAAACTGAGGTTTTTGGCAAACGTCGCGCGATATTTTTTGAGATGGCCAATGAGTACTGCGCGCAAGAATTTTTTCATAAAAATCGTGCTCTGTTGTTGTGTCAAGAAAGCTGCCCATCCGAGCTTGCTCTTGGTACACAATCTTGGCAAAGGCACATGTGTCGATCCGAGCGCACACGCATTTGGACAAGGATGGTTGATAGGGCTCATTAATTTACCTGTTTTCTCTGCCGTTCATTTTTCGCCTGCAATTTCATTTGCTGTATTTCCAGGGGGTCTTGTTGTCGACGACGTAGGAACAGGTTATGCGAGCCGATACATAGATCAAGTATCTGAACGAACGAAGACAATATGTTTAGTGTCGGTAACTTTTTCGCAAGGTTTTTTCCTCCAGGTTAAGATCTTAAGAAACGATAGAAGTGAATCACACCCACCACTTGGTTAACAGCCATGTTCAACGACCAAAATGACGTCTCTGAGTTGTCCAAACATTTGATTGTGAACTGCAATGAAACAGTTGGTGTGCTGGACAGTACGAGACAAAACAAAAACAAGTTTCTTTAATTGAACCTTCTTGTTTCGAAATGATATCTTGCTGATCTCACTCCATTTGAAGCACGGGTTTGGCACAAGCTTGTTCGTTCGACTGTAGATATTCACGCTCAGTGGTGACACACCTAGCCAAAGATCTGTGTTCTTCTTGTTCTGAAACATTTCGAATGAATTAAATCTATGCCACTAAAACAGGAAGACGTATGTCTGTCTGTAGCCCCATCCCTCGGCGCTGCGGACGGGTCAATTTTCACGGGTAGCTCTCTAGAGTATGCTAACGGGTCTTCGGGGGGGGGGGGGTGGCACGGCAAGGGCGCGGCGCTGTAGCCGGGCCGTAGGCACGGGTCCCGTCTAGTCATGCACATCATAAAATTTGTTAGCTGATGATCAGGAAACAGTATACTTGCGGGCCGGAAAAAAACCGTTTTTTTCGAAAAAAACCCGAGGCCCGGAAAAATACGTTTTTATTTTTCCGGAAATTTTTCCAAGTGGCAACTTTTGGGAAAAACGGTTTTTCCCAAAAATTTCCGAGATAATTTCCAAGGTTGCGAGCGGATGTTGTCCAAACCAATGTAAATCGGTACTAAACAGTTCAAAATGAGCACTTTTTAATCTCCAAGTGCATTTTAGCCTGTTTCAGCCCATTTCCTGACAAAATTTTCTCCAAAATAGGCGTTTTTGGACCATGGGTATCCTTAAGTACCGGAAAAATATTTGAAAAAAAAACGGTTTTTTTCGAAAAAAACGGTTTCTTTTCCAAAAATATATTTTGCGGAAAAATACGCATGTATAGGAAACAGAAATACATTAAAAGCGAACATAAGCTTACAGTTATGGCAAAGTAATGCACCCCGTACATGTCGAGATCTTGCGCGATTTTCAGATATTCGAGCTCAGCATCTTCCCTGGAAAAAAGTTTGTAAAAATAACAAAAATCGGTAAACGTAAACCACAGAAACCGCTGACCTGCTCAATCCACGATTGTTCATCCACCAATCTTTAATTCGATCTTCCCACATCTCCGGCGTCATTTGGTACTGACTGAGGACACGTTGCGGCAGTAATTGGTCCAATTGCAACATTCCCGATTTGTAGCTATCCCCGTCAAAGTCACCAAGCTGAATGCGGAAGAAAAGAAATTCTTTTGAAAGCGTTCTGCGCTCTGTTGGTAGTTTGATCGACTGATATAAACTCATGTCGCTTGTGTATAAACCACATAACCATAAGACACCACAAACCTCGGCCTGCACAGCGTAAGTAGCCAACAAGACCGACGCTTCTGGGGGACAGTACACGTCCATTTTGATAATTGACTGCTTAACTTGTAGGTAGAACAGATGTCGAGTGATGTCTTGGATCAATTCATCTTCGACAGCTTCGGGGAAGAACTTGACCAAAAACACAAAGTAGATCGAGCCATCCGTCTGTTTCACGTTTTGTTTGAGCAGCTAAAGAAGACGTTAAATTTCCATTTCAATAGCATTTCGATCCGCTCGTAATTAAACTCGGCACGTTTTAAAGTTGCCCGGCCTGCATGTGCACGCAGGGGTAAACTATGGTGCAAGGCCCAATTTGACTATGAAGCGACTCAAAACCAATTTACCACTATGAGATGAGACTTATGATAATAAATTCGTAATAAACGCGACGTAATGCTATATACATTGCCAGTGCCTCCGATCAAAGTCTGCGTTTTACTGCCAAACCTTTTTGTTCATCTGGAGCCACAGATAATACCCCTTTGTGCTGTTGAACTGCAACCCGAAATACCAGAGCTCTCTCAGACCCAGCGTTCGACAGACAAGATCGAAAAGATCTCGACCAAGAGCATTTTCCTGAAAGAAAATAATGTCTCATTTTTCAATTTCCAGTTGCCGCGTTAATCTACCGGAGCTATTAACACCATCAAGCGCGAAATTTGTTCATTTTCAAAGTCTAGGAACAACGTTTACGCTGCTCGAAATTCGTGACAGGCATAATCAAATCTCTGATGCTCACGCCAACGACCGAACCGGTCACCAAGTTCGATATCGCTGCAAATCGATATTTTTTATATATTCTACGTTCAATTCACATTTGAACGACCATGAGCTTGTGTGTGTGTCAGCAGTTAGGTGCATTTTATTCTAATTTAATTTTTCGCAATGAATAAGCATATCATATGAGGCATCAGAGTGGCAGTAGGTTCACTTTCAAAACAAAAGTACTTTATCGGAGCTATTTATTTTCATATTTCCCAAAACCGAACCTCAATTTTAAATTCCAAATCTGCGTCCATCGTCGCCACCCTGACGCTAAATAGCTTCTGCTTGCGTTGCGTGTCCAAATCCATGGCTAGAAAGCAATTCACAAAATACCGCATTCTCAAAAACAGCATCCACATCTCGCGCAGGGCCGGTTCGAAGTCAGTGCTGTGACTGGGGGGGGGCATGTTGGGAAAAATTAGTCCAGTTGCCTTCAGAGAGAGAAAACGCGGCGCTCGTTTAGAACATTCTGCCGTAGGAGCACCAAAAATAGAACCTTTTCCAAATTTTCGCCGAAAATTGCCTAAAAGTAGGTATTATGTGTGGGTTTGCGCGCGGAGCGCGCGATTTTTGGGAAAACAAGGTGGAAAAACACCGAATTTTGCCTTAAAAAGGTATAAAATTGCTTGTGAAAGGTTTGATTTAGAGTTGTGAGAGGTAAGCACTCAACCCCCCTCGCTTTTTGTGGCACCGTAAACCTAAATAGAAAGGGGGGCTCTATTAATTCACTGACCCCATTTTGGGGGCTCTACGGGGCGGCTCTATTCCGGGGGCCTCCATTAATTCACTGACCAGAACCTGACAAATTGTTCCCACCCAGAAATACCCCAAAAACCCCTAAAAAGGGGTTCGAAAGCATGTTTTTTCGCTTGTAGTATAATCGCATTTGTTCGTGTCTATTCGTCAATAAGAGGCGCATTATGTGCTCTGAACGAACAAACGTACATAAATGCACCTGTGCACCACTATCAAGCCTTAAAGGGGGCGCGACATTATACATTTTTGGAACGACACACACCAATATTATTGCAGAAATGACAAGAATACATCTGAAGTCACGTGTTTTGAAAAGACAATGAAGTCGAACTTCGAAGATTTCATTCAGAAATTTACCTCCGAATGTCGATTGCAAGGAACAAAGTTCAATCTGCTGTAGTCGCTCGGCTCCCTGAAAACCAGGCATCGAGCTCAAAAAATGAAACAAGAAAATGTTCCACAGACGAATTCCCACAGCGACCCTTTGAATAGGCCAAGCGTATGGTTCGAAAGAGGTACAATTTTATAACACGGGAAATTTTCGTTTGAGCCACACTGTGAGATAGACATGAAGCACTGATTTCGACCAGCGTAAAAGTTTTTCCCCTACGTCTAGCGAAAATCTTTCACGCTGGTCGAAATTAGTGGTTCAAGACTAACTCACAGTGTGGCCCAAACAGAAATTTCCAGTGTTATAAAATTGTACCTGTTTAGATTTAGAACCATGTGTTTGGCCCTAAACATTTTCTTGAGCTCGATGCCTGTTTTTCAGGGAGCCGAGCGACTACAGCAAATTGAACTTTGTTCCTGGCAGTCGACATTCGGAGCTGAATTTCTGAATGAAATCCTCGAAGTTCGACTTCATTGTCTTTTCAAAACGTGTGACTTCAGATGTCTTCTTGTCATTTCTGCAGTAATATTGGTGTGTGTCATTCCAAAAATGTATAATGTCGGGCCCCCTTTAATACACTACTGTATAGGGGATGTCAGTGTAGTTCCTGGGCGGGAGGGGGTCGCCCCTCGGGTACGCTATCTCCCCCTCAGGTGGTAGTACCGTAAAAACCTAAATAGAAGGGGGGGCTCTATTAACTCACTGACCCCATTTTGGGGGGGCTCTATTACGTGGGGGGGGGCTCTATTCCGGGGGGGCCTCTATTAATTCACTGACCCGAACCTGAAAAATTGTTCTCAGAAATTGTCCTTCCCCTAAAAAGGGGTTTGAAAGGATGTTTTTTCGCTTGTAATCGCATTTATTCCTGTCTATTCGTCAATAGGAGGCGTATTATGTGCTCTGAACGAACAACAAACGTGCATAAATGTACCTGTACACCACTATCAAGCCTTAATACACTACAGTATAGGGGATGTTACTTAGGGGGGGCTCTATACCGGGGGGGCCTCTATTAATTCACTTACCCCTTTTCGGGGGGGCTTTATTACGGGGGGGGGCTCTATTCCGGGGGGGCTGTATTTAGGTTTTTACGGTAGTAGTAGTAGTTTTATCGTTTCAGAGACGATAGGGGTACATCAAACTATACTTGCGTATTTTTCCGCAAAATATATTTTTGGAAAAAAAACCGTTTTTTCCGGAAAAAAACCGTTTTTTTTCCAAATATTTTTCCAGTACTTAAGGATACCCATGGTCCAAAAACGCCTATTTTGGAGAAAATTTTGTAGGGAAATGGCCTGAAACATGCTAAAAATGCACTTGGAGACTAAAAAGTGCTCATTTTGAACTGTTTAGCACCGATTTACATTAGTTTTGACAACATCCTTTCGTAACCCTTGAAAATATTTCGGAAATTTTTGGAAAAAAACCGTTTTTTTCCAAAAGTTGCCACTTGGAAAAATTTCCGGAAAATAAAAACGTATTTTTCCGGGCCTCGGAAAACAAACGGTTTTTTTCGGAAAAAAAACGGTTTTTTTTCCGGCCCGCAAGTATACATCAAACAACCGCACGAGGCATGACACAAGCGATGCAGCCTAGTGAATTATAGTGTAAACCGGTAATTAGAGTGGTACAGTGTAGTTCCTGGGGGGGGAGGGGGGTCCCCCCTAAGGTACACTAACCGCCGCGACCAAGGTACACCAGTACACTAACCGCCGCGCCAGGTACACTAGCCGCCTCAATTTTTGCCTAAAATAGGCATTAGGCCTAAAATAGGCATTTTTAGGCCTAAAATGGGTGATTTTTAGGTCGATGTTGTCAAAAGTCGCCAAAATACCTTTATTATGGAGAATTTTTTCCAAAAAGGGCCAAAAATCGGTCAAATTTTCTACCTCAAAAAGTGACTTTTTCCTGAATTTGGGTCTTCCCCCCTTCCCCCGCCCCAGGGAGGTACACTAACCGCCGCACGGAAAAAAGGCGTAGGTACACTAACCGCCGCGCCGGACCAGGAACTACACTGGAGTGGTACATGATGATAAAACAGAATCAGATAACATAGCAGGAGGGCACATACAAATAATTATGCACACAAGCAACGAAAGGTATAGCTAACCCAGGCCTTTGCAATCAACCCACTGTGACTGTACCACCACAAAAGCCTGCCTGCAATCAACCTACCTACTGTACTGACCGGCCGAGCCAGGGGGGTCATCCGGGAACAAAATTTTTATGTATGTATATATACATATTGATGAGAATGTACTCTTAAGCGCTAATTCACGCGCGATTTTTCGCCTGTATGGAGCGAAAAATACCGATTTTAAACCATTTTGAGCCAAAATTATACCTAGGCTACAACTGTACCAGCCGGGGCGGCGACTTACGTCCTGCATCAGGATGGCGCGTCAATCTACCTACCTACCCCTTCCGCCCTTCCCCCAGCAGCACTAGTGAAAACAAGTACCGTAAAAACCTAAATAGAGCCCCCCCGGAATAGAGCCCCCCTCGGAATATCGATCGAAAATAACACCGGATTTGGAACGCTCTCGCTGAGAAACGAAAATAATTTGTTGAAAATGGGGTCAGTGAATTAATAGAGCCCCCCTTGTATTTAGGTTTTTACGGTATTCTGCAGAAAATTTTCGAATTTTTTTAGTTTTTTGGACTTTTTCAGTTTTCGGCCCTTGAAAATTGGCTGACTGGGCCGGGCCGACCTGCAGCCCTCCACCGGGCCGGGCCGGGCCGGACTTTTCGCCGACCGTGCCGGGCCGACTTTACCCGGCCCGTTTCCGTTCCGATCTCTGATCGGGTGGTTGGTGTGGTGGTGCATTGTGCTTGTGCACTAGCAAAACGAAAAGAAAGAGAAATCCTCATGGGTTCTCCCTAATTGACCCCCACTGACCCCCACTGGCCCCCACTGGCCCCCACCCTAATTGACCCCCACCCTAATTGACCCCCACCTTCAACTGGTAGCGCCCAATGGACTCTGGACGGAACTGACCCCCACCCTAACTGACCCCCACCGAACTGACCCCCACCCTAATTGACCCCCACCCTAATTGACCCCCACCTTAATTGACCCCCACCCTAATTGACCCCCACCTTCAACTGGTGGCACTCAATGGACTCTGGACAGAACTGACCCCCACCCTAATTGACCCCCACCTTCAACTGGTGGCACTCAATGGACTCTGGACACAACTGACCCCCACCCTAATTGACCCCACCTCAGTTGACCCCCACCCTAATTGACCCCCACCTCAGTTGACCCCCACACTAATTCCCCCCCAGCTCAGTTGACCCCCACCCTAATTGACCCCCACCCAACTGACCCCCACCCTAATTGACCCCCACCTTCAACTGGTGGCGCTCAATGGACTCTGGACAGAACTGACCTCCACCCTAATTGACCCCCACCTATAATTGACCCCCACCTTCAACTGGTGGCGGTCAATGGACTCTGGACAGAACTGACCCCACCCTAGTTGACCCCACACGAAATGACCTCCACGGGATGAAAAAATTTTTTTTTAACTTTTGGGACGATTTTTTAAAAAAAAACCACTGGTGACAGTATCGGAATCGTCGACTGGCAGCGTTCAATGGACTCAGGACATAGGTTACCCCACCCCCAACAACGTTTGCGTGATTGCGTGATTATGCAATCACATTGCTTCTGTACATAGTGCAGATGCACGAAACGAATGAATCGGGGATTCGACAGAACGATAAAGCCAATGTGTCAAGTGTCACACTTTCAGCAGGTACACTGCATAGTTTGGGTACGCGTTTCCCGCGTTCTTCAGTCGTTCTTGCTCTTGCGTCTTCGGTCTCAGTCGAGGTTTCAGCATGGCGTCGTAGTAAACCCACTGATCTGCCGCTTTGATAAACGCTGTGAAGTGTCCCAGTGCATTGGGCTCACTTCCACGTGTTGCGATGGTGACGGCGGACAACAGAAACCTATGTGACGGGTTGTGAAGTTGCAATGACAGCGCAATCTGTATTACATGTGCAATCTCGTTTCATTTAATTTGATATAACGAGAGACAGTGAACGTGAACTGAACGTGAAGATGTTTTGCGACTAAAAGCGAAAAAATGGTCCGACCGTAATCGGTCAAATATATACTCGTTGGCCTCGAGTGACGAATGCTGGCGCAAAACCAATTCCGATACTGTCACCACTGGTTTTTAAAAAAAATCGTCCCAAAAGTTGAAAAAAAATTTTCATCCCGTGGAGGTCATTTCGTGTGGGGTCAACTAGGGTGGGGTCAGTTCTGTCCAGAGTCAAATGAGCGCTACCAATTATAGATGGGGGTCAATTAGGGTGAGGGTCGGTTGGGTGGGGGTCAATTAGGGTGGGGGTCAGTTCGGTGGGGGTCAATTAGAGTGGGGGTCAGTTCCGTCCAGAGTCCATTGGGCGCTACCAATTATAGGTGGGGGTCAATTAAGGTGGGGTCAATTAGGGTGGGGGTGGTTTGGCCTAAGCCTAAGCCTAAGCCTAATAGCAAGCCTAAGCCTAAGCCTAAGCCTAAGGCCAAGCCTAAGCCTGAGAAAAAGGGAAGTCAATTTTGAAACGGGACTAGCTTTTCCCAAAATGCATGCACCACGTTGTGCTCAACACGCGGAGAAAGAATTCACACAAACGGAAGGATGATGGAAGACTGATTACCATTGTAATCAGTACACCCTGCAGAGGCTCTGCTGTAGCATGCGTGTAATCAGCCTTCCTGGGTTGGGCAGCTGGGGGGGAGACTGATTACGCTCAGAGATCGGAAACGGGCCGGGCCGTGATTTTGGAGTTGGTCAACCGGGCCGCTCTATCAATTCACTGACCCCTGTTTGGGGAGTGCTCTATTCCCGGGGGGGGGGGCTGGATTGATGAACTCAAAAAGTGTTGACGATAGATAGATGAATTTGGGCCCCCGGCCCCCAAGTACTACCCTGCTTTAGGTCGATTTAGACTCGATTTTTGGCCATTGTGGAGTTGTGGACCAAAAAAGGGTTCCTTTGGGTTGGGTTTGGGGTGAAAGTTTGAAAAAATGGGGGGAGATACCGTACCAGGTACCAGAGAGGGGGAGATACTGTATCTGGGCGCGGGGGGCACATACCGCACCGGCGTGGGGAGATACTGTATCTGAGCGCGGGGGGGGGGCACATACCGTTCCGGCGTGGGGGAGATACTGGGGTCACCAGATACTGTGCCTTTGGAGGGACCCCCACCCCCCTCCCCAGTCACAGCACTGTCTCAGACTCAGGCTGAGTGTGTCTGTGATCCCAAAGTGTTGCTTCCGTCCACCCAGTCTTGCCATCGCGTCTGTACACAATGCCCACTCACGCCGAACAAATGGTCGTTCGCACCGGACTGTCGGTCATCGCGCAAAGTTGGTTGTTATGATGACATAGGCTGGCATCAAACTGGGTGACAGGGAGTGTGAGGACCTCACGTCCACGTGACTTGACTTTTGACGGTTTCGTCACCAACAGTTGTTTGGTTCTCATCAGTGTTGGAAGTACTGTGGAGGGGGATACCTACTGTACCAGAGCCGTTGGCGTGGGAGGGTTAGGTTTTTGGATGAAAAATTTTAATGTTTTTATTATGTGTGGTGTGGAATCGTGTGAAAACGTAGTATTTTGGTTTTAATAATAAATAATAGTAGTAAGTGATAATTTTAGTAGTAAATTGCGTAGCGCGCGAATTTTGGGTAATTTGAAGTAAAAACCACTGATTTTACACTAATTTTGGCCATTTTTGTCAAAAATTGGCACTTGTGGGGCAAAATCGGGGGGATACCTACTGTACAGAGGTGCAAATCTGGGGGGACACCTGTTACTGTACCATGCCAAATATCGGGTTGGGATACCTACTGTACCAGGCGAGGGGGGATACGTACTATACTGCCCCCCCACCTCCAACACTGGTTGGTCTCATTTCGACCTATAGGCACTTTCCGCATTTCTCCGGCGCGATGCAGGTGCAATTTTTTTCGGAATATGTAATTTCATTAAAATAACAAATTGAAAAGTCACCTGGCTGTAACAGGATCGACTCCGACACCGAGTTGGGACAGTCGCTCCCACAAATCTGCTCATCACCACTTTGATTCAGGCATCCGTGTCCTTCGACGTGAACAATTCGAAGCGAAACAGGCGGTTGATGAGGCACAACAGCGACTCCATGATTTGGATATACTGATTCAGAGGCATCAGGATAAAATCGATAAATTGCTTAGATATGTGCTTGAAACGCCTCCCGATGTTCAGGTATGAGGTGCTTTTTACACGTCAGGTACGAGGTACTTTTTTCAGGGATGACGTCCCTTTGTATTGGCTGCGTTTACCGCAGTTTGACTGCCTTTGTGGCAATTTTGTGAGAGGTTGCCCGTGGAGTACAACCAGCTGAAAGACAGATATAACGAAATCGCTCGATACATGAAAAGCACGTCGAGTTCGCAAACATTGCCAAATCCATTTCGTTCATATCCGATTGTCGTATTTTTCAGCCGATGGACCAATGTGAGCTCATTGACGATGAACTCGATGCATACGTCGACGGTGATTGGCTGGTTGATGATGATGACCACATTGTGAAACACGAACCACAGTTCACTGAACAGGGTGTGTTTCTGACAGTCTCTTGCCGTGGCCGGGTGACTTGCTTTGGCAGACACCGTCTGCAGTTTCGGTCATTCGCTATGCTAAACCAAAGTGTTTTGTGCGTTATTAGCGGCATCTCGAGCAGGTCGCGTAACTGTCGACGATTACATGGGACCCATAACAGACTACAAACGTCTTTCTGTTGTATCATCAAGCATGCATCTATTATTCACAGATATTGTCGCGCACAAACGTCCGCGCAGCACGCTGTCCACAGCGGGCTCAAAGTTGGCAATGTTTGAATCATCAACGACCACCAAGGAGTATCTGGTCAGCCGACCTTCGACATGTTGGTTTGGTGGTCAGCGCTCGTGTCGTTTATGTTCATGCACGTTCCAAAGACCACCACACGTTGGTGAATCGACCGTCAAAACGTTGCTGAAAGTTTCAAACATAGTATTTGGCTCTTTCTATTGTGTGTCCAATTTCAGCCGCACGACGCGTGTCTTACGCTAAGCACCAATGTGACTTGTGCGAGAAAACATTCCCGCGATCGGACAAGCTCAAACGGCATCTGTTTCAGCGACACGGCATATCGCAGGGCGCGAAAGAACAGTGCGTGAATGCGAGCTTCGTTTCTGTTTGATTATTTTCGTTGAAATGACATTGAATGGTGCACGTGCTCAGCGTTGATCTCAACGTTGTTTTGTTGACAGAGATGTTTGTTCATTTATAGATTCGTGTGCAAACATTGCGATAAGCCGTTCTTCGATTCGCATTCGCTGAAACGACACGAGATCACACATTTGTCGCAATCGGGCTGGTACAAATGCGACAGGTGCGAGGACGAGGACGGCTGGAAACGATCGGCCAACGCATTCCAACAGCACTACCTGTGCGTTCGCCGTTCATTTCATTCTTTTTTTCAATAAAAATTTCCGGCTGCATTTTTCAGCTTGCCTTGGTGCCGACATAGACGTCGGATTTTTCTGCAGCCTGCACCAAGATTTTAGTTCCACATAAAGACTGAAACACTCCACTTCTGGTCCGCCAAAATAATTCTTATTTTGCGTTCAGAGTAACACATGTGTAAATAAGCCTCTTGTTAGATTTGATGGTTTGTGCAATTCAGTGGTGTCGTTGGGAAATCAAAAAATCAGGATACCGGATACCCAAAATCCAAAATTTTCATATACCGGATACCCAAAATGAAAAATCTCGGATACCAGCATGATTGCCCCCCCCACCAAATAAAAAAATCTCGGATACCCAGGAGGGGGGTTGTTCAAAAAAAGTTCAATTTTTTAGACGAAATTTGTGCAAAATTGGTTTGGAACTTGGAAGCGCAAAAAATGGACATTTTTGGAGTTATGCTTGCGCAGCAAGCGATTTTGAGCATTTTGGAGGTAAAAATGAGCAATTTTTTACGGTTTTCGGAAGAATTTTAGGGTAGGATACTCCTGGACAAAAAGTCAGGAAACCGGATACCCCGGGTGAAAAAATCAAGATACCGGATGCTAAGGGGTAACCCCCCGACACCACTGGTGCAATTGACACCATTTTGCTTCCTACACCGCGCCGCTTGTGTACTGTTCACTTATTGAGGATTACGTTGTCAATGGGCATGATAACAATTTTTAGAGCACTCGGGTGTGTGATAACAATTTTAGAGCACACGTGAGAAATCCAGTGAAAATCAAACACATTTTCAGGAAAAGCCATGGAGAGTCAATAGGAGCCGATGAAATTAAGAGTCTGTATTTGAAACATCGCCCAGGGAGACACACCGACGAAGTTATGTGACACGCATGAAGAATAAGAATGCAATGTATCATATTTGTGATTGGCTGTGCTCAATGGTATGATAAATAAAGAGAAAAGTCCCTACCGTTTTCCGATGTCCATTCCTTTTACTGTCACTGTTGGCTCTGGTTTTGCCCACAGAGCAGACTCACATGTCTGTTTACCGTCAATCTTGTGGTGAATCATGACTGATTCTCAACAATTCGATTGCGCTGACTTAAAATTCACGATGCCCACACATCAAATGATTGTTCGCTCCGCGCTGGCGAGCATTTCGCGAAGTGAGTTTCATCGGAAACAGTTTTTGCTTTGATATTGTGCTTTGTCCATTTTTTGACTGTCGACCATTTGTTCATCAGGTGTAGAGAACAAACGCGCTGTTTGTGTAAGTAGTGATTGGTGCTCCAATGAAACAAATATTTCAACACCTATTTTGGCTATTTTTCAGACATTCGGCAATTGAAGCGCGAGCAACAATCTGCCAAATACGCAGTGGCTGACGCGCAACAGAAAATGGATCAGTTGGACATGATGATACAGGAACATCAGGACAAAATCGATGTGCTGTTGCAATATGTCACCGAGACCACGCTCGAAGACTTGGTCAGTGTCACGTGTGTGTGCGTGTGATTGGGCACGATGCGAGGGTTGCATGTATCGTTGCTTTTTGGCATCCAACCAACCCATTGGCACTTGTGCATATTGGTGGTTCGGTGTTGGTTGCTTCACGCCGCTTCGCTCTTGTGGGCACGTTTATTTCGTGTCGTGGTAATTTTGGCACCACCGGTGCGGGTACCTATTTTGTGGAGCACGACAAGTTGGCATCGTCGGGTAGGGTTGAAAAAAAATTTTTAAACAAGCTTTTTTAAAAACATTTTTTTAAAAAGTCAGAACCAATGAAATTTGACCACATTTGCCTAAACACGCGAAAAAATGCAACTTTAGATGACGTCACTTTTGAAGGGTGTTTACGTGATATCGGTGCGATCCGACAGCTGTGCTTGGTACGGACGATGCTTGTTATTCTATGGTATCTGACACAATAGTTTGTGGTCAAATAAACAAGATTTACGCATAAACCACGCAGAATTCAGGCAATAAGCTGCAGAAACAGTTGTCGGGTCACTGAACCCGTCGTTTCTGATCGACTTCAAGCTCCCCGATGTGGTATGACATCAAAGTACCACGTAGGTACGTGCATGCTGTGGCTCATGTATCACGGGAAGGTATAACATCATTTGGGGCATCTTAGATACCAAATACACGCCTCAAAAGTGATTTGTGAAGAAATTTTTTCGACCCTTGAGAAAAAGCGACAAAAAGTCCATTTTCGACGGTTCAGAGCTTTTTGTTCCCGCGAAAAAAATTTGAAATTGTTTTTTCCCAACCCTGGCGTAGCCAACATAGGTACTGAATACCTTGCTGTGGTGACAAATCGGTTCGATCATAAAGCTCACAATCATCATTTCTCTTTCGACCAATGAAAAGCTCCCATTAAAAAATGATGAGCTGTTACCAGTGGTGTCGTTGGGAAATCAATAAGTCAGGATACCTGACTTCCAAAATTCAAAATTTTCGGATACCGGACACCCAAAATGAAAAAACTCGGATACCAGGGGGGGTTGCCCTCCAAAATAAACACTCTCGGATACCCAGGGGGTTCTTCAAAAAAGGTCAATTTTTTAGAGGAAAATTGAGCAAAATTTGGTGTTGGAAGCGCAAAAATGGTCATTTTTGGGATTATGCTTGCGCCAGCAAGCGATTTGGAGCATTTTGGAAGTAAAAATGGGCGATTTTTACGGTTTTCGGAAAAATTTTAGGGTAGGATACCCCTGGACAAAAAGTCAGGATACCGGATACCCTGGGTAAAAAAATCAAGATACCGGATACTACGGGGAGTAACCCTTCCCTCCAACGACACCACTGGCTGTTACATATCCGAATCATGATTAGTTGAAAAGTAAACGTTAACCGTATTTGCGTCGCAGGTTGACGAGCCTGAGGACGATCACAAACCGACGTCGCCACCGATTGCGGAGTTGACCGTTGTTGATGACAGAGACTCGGATGGCGGGGGTATCAGTGCCATAAAGGAGGAGGTTATGGAGGACGACCAAATTGACGACGACAACACAGGTGCAGCAGAACATTTGGGTGCGGACAGAATGGCGGAGCACAGAAAACAATTGCGAAAGGGCGGTTATACCTTGAGCAGGCTTAAATTCGAATTTCGGTGATGGTTTACACTTCCAAAAACAAGCAGCAAGTGGCCGATAATTCTGTACAGTTCAGTTGCGAATCCCTCTGTTCTGCCTTCCATAAACATGAGAGAACTGTTGCTGACAGCTTTGAATACACCAACAACGATACAGTTTGATCGCGACGTGTTTTGTTCGGCCAGCGTGTTAGCTATTTGGCTGCTGCTTGCAGCTGAAGATGTGTGCAGTCATGTTTTATCCAGAGTATGGCCGTCTTCACAATGACCCGTTTTCCCGGTTTCACGGTTTGTGTCTTCACAATGATCCGTTTTCCCGGTTTCCCGTTTTCACGGTTGGTGTCTTCACAATGATCCGTTTTCCCGGTTTGGCCTAATTATTTTGCACCGGGAAAACGGAAAAACCCAATTAGAACCGGTTCTAATTTTGATCCGGTTTTGGTGCATTTGACGCATGCATTAGATGCTAGGACATGTCCAATTGCAGTCATTTGACTGTTTTGCGTGCCAATTATGTACAGCAAGTATATTCATTATGTATATTTGCATTCATTCAGACAAACAAGCATCGTGTAAGCTTACTTGTGTGTCTGTACTATTTGTTCACTTTTTTTAGCGAGTTAAAGCATGCTCGTGGATCAAAAGTGTCCAAGGTCACAACATGAAGAATATAGAGCTAGACGGGTGCACCAAATACAAGCCTGATGAACAAAGAATCGGGACCTATTGCTAATTGCTCGTCAATTTTAGCTTCGTGTGGATTGTCTTGTGCCATCTTCCACTGCCAGCTCTCTTGACCGAGTGTATACATATATTCTCTTGACCGAGTGTGTATGTATAAGTACATGTATACATATTCTTGTTTATATTCTTGTTTTGGAATTGTGAAACAATTTTGCTCATGTCTAGCTCTTGATAATCTGCTTGTACTATTACAACGTGCACCTGTCATAAACGATGACCAAGTTGAACCCACCAAAGGCTTTGCGCATTGTGCAAAAAACGTGAAAACGGGAAAACGTGTCATTGTGAAGACACATTTTTTGAACCGGGAAAAACGGGAAACCGGATTTCATTGTGAAGACACCAATGAAGCAAACCGGGAAAACGGGTCATTGTGAAGACGGCCTATGTCCGTGTCTGCTCTTTAAGCTTAAGCGAAGTCGTACTTGGTCGGTCACTCGTCCTATACTGGGTACGGCAGTGCAGTATCATTTCACGTGCATGTGGGGAAACATCAGCTCTGCTAATCCCATACCCGCACGACAGCGTTAGCGATGCTGACCCCAAGCAACCACTGTTTCAGACATCATTCCAGCAGTATCCAAACGCAAGTTGCACATTTCGTCAATTGGCTTGGGCCAACGAGGTCAGTTGAAGACCGGAGCTGGCAAACGCGCCAAGCCAAAACGACCAATCAGCTTCGGCCGGCAATCAACTTGTGAGTGACTTGCTGTGCATTGATATGCCATACCGTGGCGAATAAAAACAGCGGTGCTAAGACAATGCGTGCAAAACAAGAACCGATTCTGAAGACGTGTTTGTTTGGTTCACGGCCCAAGTCTACTGATGATGAACTTTGGTCGGCGATAGCGTATCAATTATTTTGCACATTCGCGCCTACTGTTTCTGTGAAAACGACTGGTTCTGTTTGTTTCGCTGTTCGCTCATCGTTGTTTTATCCGTGCCCAACCACCATGATGACGCCGATCACGTTTTGTATCGTATATCATCATCAGCACCCATTCAATTGCAGCACGACAACTGTCAATGCATCCGTGCCCGTTGTGCGACAAATCGTTCCCGATTCGCAACAAGCTGCTGCAGCATTTACATCAGGGGCACGGCATTCCGCAGCGTGAAAAGTTCGACCTCTCTCTGTCTATTTCTTTCACATGGTTCATTCGTTGGCATTCATAATGTTTCGCATTTCAGCATTTGCGAAGTGTGCAACAAATCATTGTTCACACCGTGGGATCTGAAACGACATCTGTTGACGCACGAGGAGAATCGTGGCTGGTACAAATGCAATCACTGCGACACCGACAGCGATGCCGCGTGGAAACGTAGTGTCCGGGGCATACAGCTGCATTTGAAGTTAGATAATCACATTTGTTATACTGGACACATTGTTGTTCCGCTACAAGTTTTGGTTGATTGCGCCCTGCGCCTTCAGTACACAGGCGCAACATCCGCTGGTGGAGTCAGGGTTTGCCATTTTTTTCCGGATTCTGTGTTGCAAGTGCCAAGTGGTGCACTAATTTGTTTGTTACGGTGTTTGTGCGTTGCTCGTAGGGGGACAACTTTTTCGCTGGTATAACGTAGTACCTCTGCCAATTGATACGACTCAATCAAAAATTTCAATCAAACTCCGGCTCCGTCCGCTCATGCTGGGTCCTGTTTCGGAAAAGTTGACTTGGCCTAATCTGTTCAAGACACGCACCATCAAGTAAGCAGCTCCAAGTATCACGTATTCTACGTGGCTGGTGTAACATTATACATGTGTTGACACAGGAGACATCACAACGTGTCAATGAAATACAAGGAGATCAGCAGTGAGCTGTTCGTCGAAGATCGTCCGTTGCCGGACAAGTGCCCGATCTGTCAAAAACCGTACAAAAAGGGGGATGCCTTGCGGTAATGTTGTATTTGTTGTTGTGCAGCGACTCTGCAGTCTCACAGTAGTGTAGTGACACATGCAAATCAATGTGTTTGACGAAGCAACCGTTCACCCCTTGGTTGCAGGCAGCATGTGCGTGTTGAACATATCAAACTGATCACTGATGGCAAGTACAAATGCGAATTGTGCGATGAAACATTTGTGGACGGCAATGTGCTACTCGGACATGTGTTGAGTGGCAAGCATGGTGATGTTTCAACTTCAGCTGGAATTGAAAAGGACGCTGAGGTATCAGTAATCGGTGTGGCCGAACCTGGTGACGTGTGAGACTGTCCAGTCTGCTTACTGAACCACCTACTTAATTTATTATAGTGTTTTACTGTACATAATTTTCTTCATTGTTGTAACTAATCTTGTTTCTGGGCTTGTTTGCGCTTGTTGTCTGATCATTAATTGTTGATATTGAATAAATCCCGAATCTCACACATTCCGGGCGTGCAATGATTTCACAGTGCCATTGCTCGAGCGCTGTTGAAGCAAGTCGTGTGCCATCCTTGGGCGGCTTACCTTTACGGGGAGATTAAATGCACACCCACATATCAACACCGCTGGATTATACAGAGGCGTTGATAACAAACCATTTGTTCCCTCATCACTGGTGATTCACAATGCCCACTCGAGGACATGAAACGCTTGTGCGCCATGGATTGACAGCTATTGCTAAAAGTTGGTTCATTATATGGTGTCGTGTGATGCCGGCCCAAATTTCGAGTATGCCAAGCTGGCGCGAACAGATTTTATTTCCTACTAACAATGAGTGGGCACTGGGGTTATTAAGTGGAAACTTGGCTTCAATTCGAAGAAGAACCGTTTACCACCAGTTCTCTTTTCCGATATCCGTTTACTGAAGCGCGAACAACTGGTGGCGAAATACGCGGTAAGCGAGGCGCAACAGAAACTGGACGAATTGGACTTGATCATCCAGGAACATCAGGACAAAATTGATGAATTACTGCAGTACGTTGTCACCGTTGATCGAGACGAGGTTGGGATAGGGAATCGCTCATTTGTAAATCAGAAAATTATGCAGTAAGCGGCATTTCAGTTGCTAAATGGCGGCAGCTCCGCAGATCGTTTGATCAGTCAACGGCGGTCGACGAATGTTGATTCAGACGATGTTGCGCAAGAAAGCGATGATTCGCACATGTCAAGCTTAAAACTTGAAGTGGACGAGCAGCCAATCGACGGTTAGCGGTAGACATCGTGAACAATGGACGATATCGAATCTGGTGATTCGATCCGGTCGAATCCGTGGCATCTTGTTTAGCACCACCGCCGCCTCGGGCTCGAAAACGCAAAAGGTTGGCCGAGACAGGCATTTTATGGCCGAAAGTGGCGGTCAGAATAACACCTGAACAGCGACCACATTCTACGACAAGCACGAATAGCGCTGATCACCATACACGTGGTTGGTCTGGGTTGACGGGCACACGATCGCTGCCTTTCAAACTTGTTTGAAACATTAGCCAGCCAGCTCAGTGTTTTCGTTCCGGTGTAGGTGCACCACGGCCGTGCAATCGTATCTAGCCGAAATTTCGAAGTAACTGTGTGAATGTCATGGTCATTTACAGGATCGGCGTCCACGAGCACCGGAGGCAAACGATGGAAACACGAATGTCATCTGTGTCAGAAAACATTCCCCGGTCCGTTCAAACTCAATCGACATTTATTCCAAGGACACGGCATCACACGGGGCGAAGGGTGCGTTACGAAAGACGTCTATCTTGGGTTATACACACCTTGCGAACCGTGTCTGCAACAAATTTCCAAATATTCTCAGCACAAAGAGACACGTGAGCTGGGCAGATCACCAAGTTTGATACCGTTCCTTCCATGTGTACCTGCAGTCCTTGATTGTCAAAGACTGACGTTCATTTGCAGGTTCACGTGCCATGTGTGTAACAGGGCGTGCTTTAGCGAAGCTGAATTGCGAAAACATAGCGAAACACACCGAGCTCGCTGGTACAAATGCAATCAATGTGACACGACGATGTCGTGGAAAGGAATTGACGGATTGAAACATCATCTGCAGTTAGAATGCTGGTTTCGTGCTGCATTTGATGATTGAGTGTAACGCTCCTTGGTTGTGTCAGAAAGCACCACAACACGGTCGTCAGCACGCAAGAGATCAATGCCAACCGGGACCGGTATTGCCTCAAGCCCACAGTCAGCGAGGCCAACCAATGTGCAATATGCTGTAAACCGTTTGAAAATACGAACCAATTGAAGTTGGTCAATATGATAGGGCTTGAGGAATTAATTTGCTGTTTGCCGATTTATGTGTTTGTTGGCAAGCACATTGTTTTGAAGAGGTACTCATTGTTTGTCTTGCAGACATCACCAACTGGCCAAACACAGCCTGCTCGAAGACGGCATTTATGAGTGCAGATGTTGTGGTGAGTTGGTGGACAACGAACCTGGAATGCTTGAGCACATCACCAACGCACATTGCTCGGCATCCCGATGATGACTGCAGATTGTGATGACACAGCTGATTTGTTCACATTTGACGGGTATGTATACTTGCCGATCATACTGCTGATTTGCAAACTCCAAATGAAACAAACACGTGCATGATCCATTGAAATGAAGTTGCAAAAAAACAATATGAATTCTGAAAGTTGGCTGTTGTCTCGGTTGCCGGTAAAGTCATTCTCCATGTTCACTGCACATAATTAATTTTTTGATCTAATAAAATTTTAGTTATTTGAATGTGGACGTGCCCAGACTGACAATTGTTTGAAGGGTTGCACGATTACCCTGAATTGGGATACCTGACTTCTGACATGATCTTCGCTGAATCCAGTGCATCGCATGTGCGTTGTCCAGCTGACGGCAACCTGCTGCTGTTTCAGTGACCGATTTCTGTCTGTACGTCACAGTACCTGAGCGCGACCATCAACCTAACGTATAATATGCCCACTCACGCCCATCAAATGCGGGTCCGAGATGGATTGTCATCGATGGCAAAAAGTACGTGGGTCCCCACAAGAAAAGCTGTACGCTGTTCTTCTCCAATTATTGGTGTCTTGAGTAGAGCATGTACCGGCTGTTCGCGACTTTACGACAATTTTGAGAGCACCACTTCATAAGCGAAAATGCATACCATTTTGATGTCACAGGCATCCGCCAACTGCAACGTGAACAGGAGGCAGCCAAATACGCAGTGGTCGAGGCACAACAACGACTCGAAGAACTGGACTTGATGATTCAGGATCATCGCGACAAAATTGACGAGTTGATGAAAGTTGTGGATGAAGAGTCTGATTATGAAAAGGTGCGTTTTGGATGCTCTGTTGAAAGTTTTACGCCCAGCTGATCACGAGGTATGGTTCGGGAAGCGAATCGGGTTTTAAACCAGACTTCAAACGAACAGACAAACTCAAGTTCAGTTTTCATGTGTGATCGATCACATATGAAAACAAAAATGCCTATGTTTGTGCAGGCAGACGTGTCCGATGCGAATGATTCGGAGAATGACGATGCCTCCAGCTGGTCAAGGGAGCCATTCAATAGACAATCGCACAAAGCCGAATGGTACAGAAATGCCTCGAAAAAGACTGTGAAGCTCGACCCGGAACCACAAGTAGCATTCCCATGTTGTCTTGATGCGTTTTCATTATTTAGCAGCCCAGTTTCAGCGGGTGCAACACAGACCACTAGCTATGTCCGAAGGCCAGTCATCAACGTCTGATGGTGCGCACAGCCACAGGAAACACGTGAAACATTCGGACACCGAAATATTGGTTTCGCGTGACGGTTCGTTCGCTCAATCGGGTTATTCACTGAACCTGTTAAAAATAAAACTGTTTCAGACCCTCCGCCTCCGCCTGCGAAGAAAAAATCAAAATTTGTGAAGCAGGAGGAGCCAAAAAGACTGTTGGTGAATAGAATTGACGCTGGTTAGCTTCATGTTAAGTTGTGTGTTTTGGCTATGTCGACATTTCAGAGTAATGCAACGACTTCAAGCAAACAGGACTGTATGCCCTTTGCTGGCATACGGGATGGGGCTGGCCTTGGCTTTGGCTTGGCATGTAAAGGCAAACTATGCCGACACGAGCCCGATTTTCGAGTAGGCGCACCAGCAAAACGAAAAGAAAAAATCCTCATGCACTGCGTTGTTTCACCTCCGAAATCCGGCTCGTGTTGGCGTAATTTGCCCATAAATGGTTCTACTTCCAACCGGGTAACCTCAGACAGTTGGTCATGTGCGTTATGCACAACACAGTGTGTGTGCTATAGACCAGTGCTCAATTGCTTCACAGCCGTCTGTAACACAAAAACATTTGCGCCAGTCAAAGTCAAACCGACCCCCGACCAACCTTGACACAGATGCCAATCAAGGGCATACCGTCCAAAATTGTGCACGCTTTTTAAATGTAATGTTCAGATGCGTCGTCTCCATCAGCTTCGGGGGTGCTCACATGTGATGTGTGCTACCGGACCTTTGACAAGCACTATGGATTGAAACTGCACATGTTCACGGCACACAAGATCGTCGTGCAAGGATTCAATGTGTGAGTTGAAGCGCAATTTTTCATCGTTCCAATTTGGTGTGACGTAAAGTTTCTAACTCTAATTTCGCTCCCTAATGCGTTTTTCATGCGCAGAGAAAATCCAGTTCGAAGTCAAGGCAGACAGTCAACAAGCCACGCAGCTGACATGCACAGCTTGTGAGACTGAAACATTCGAAACGTGCGCGAGCCAACTGGCTTGTTGACTGTGTCTTGAACTCGACTTCGAGCTGAGGTTGCCTGCGTCTGCAAAAACGCATTAGGCACCGAAATTAGCAACGAATGCAGCGTGGTTGCGATGATTTGAGATTGCAATGTGAGTTCTGCGACAAGTGCGAGCACGCCGAGTCACGACTGCGACGTCACGAGACCGAGGTGCACGACAAACCGTTGACCAACGGGTACTTCAAGTGCCATCTGTGCAACATTGAAGAGTCCTGGACGCGCACCGTTGGCGAGATGCAGCAGCACTTTTTGTGCGTGTTTCTGTGCTCATTCAAGATTGCTGGCTTGTTCGCGACCATACGCACGTGTTTCGCGCTTTTTTCAGTGAATTTCACAACTCAAAACCGAGCAAGCGGCAAGTCGGCGATATGTTTGTCGAAGATCGGCCGTTGATTGGAGGACCGAATCAAACGATGACCTTATAATGTGTTATTAACGTTTACATTCGTCCGAAAAATTATGCTTTTGTTGGTCTCACTTCAACAGCAACACAAGTATGAGTGAAGTGGATGCTGTATTTTGCTGCATTTGTTCTGTCGACGCCATTTTCACGTTGTTGTCATGAATTTTACAGTTTTGTATGGGCTCCACCAGATAGACCCGAAACACGAAATATAAATTTTTTCTATGTCCATGTTTCGGGTTTTGAAAAAAAAAACCCGAAACACAAAGCATGATAATCGAAAATGTTTCGACTGACCGTATAAATTGGGCACCTCAGCTACAAGTGCAAGACCGAAACATTTTCGATTATCATGCTTTGTGTTTCGGGTTTCGGGTTTTTTTTTCAAAACCCGAAACATGGACATAGAAAAAAATTATGTTTCGGGTTTCGGGTCTATCTGGTGGAACCCTATGTGTGTCCCTTCGACCGATAAACTCTCTGGCGCTAGTCCGCAATGTTTTTATCTTAGACTATGGTGTCCATTGACCGAGTTGTTAGGTTGTCGGTACCAGATGAACTCGGAACCAGCTAAGTTGACGTTTCGGTCCGAAGTGCGGCCCTGTCAAAAGTAAGGGGTCACAGGACCAAGCCCAAACGCTGCTGGTGCTGGGTATGAGCCCATCTCGTACCGCGTTGTCTAGCAGCTTACTATTGTGTTCAATCTACTTTTTGTGTTACACATGCTGATCTCGCAGTTCACGCTGTCGTGCCCGCTTTGCACATCACCCAGCAACAACAACAATGCCAACCCAGAATCGACAAGCGACTGTGAGAAAAGGGCTAGCGGCCATGGCAAAAAGTTTGTGCCGAACAATGCGGGTTTTTTTTCGAAAGGGGTCCGATCCTCAACAGGCAAATGAAACAGCGTATTGTTCGCAGACATCCGCCAACTGCAACGTGAACAGGAGGCAGCCAAATACGCAGTGGTCGAGGCACAACAACGACTCGAAGAACTGGACTTGATGATTCAGGATCATCGCGACAAAATTGACGAGTTGATGAAAGTTGTGGATGAAGGGTCAGATGCTGATGTGGTCAGTGATATTGGTTGCATAGGCTTGACAGGTGTAGTCAACCATAAAGGGAACTTTACGCTCCGTGGGAGATGCTGTCATGCAAACTTGGGTGTGTGAAAGTGGCGTGATCAAACGGACTGTACTCCGATTCAGTTGCTGCAGGAACAATCCGACGACAACGATTCAGACTGGTTGATGGATGACTCGGTCGTCGCCAGCCACGAACAGTCAACCAGCGGTCGCAAATCGAAATCGACTGTGAAGAGGGACACAGTTGACGATCACTCACGCAAAGAGGCAATTTTCTATGGTTGTTGATTTTGATTGCATTGACTTGTTCATGTTTGTATCACTGCTGTAGATTGAACGCAAGCGAACGTCGTCCGAGCAGTCTGCTGACAAATGGAGCACAGGGACGTCGAACGGAAAGAAGATTTGTGTGAAACCGTCAGAGCTGTTGGTCACTCGCGACGACACTGGTGGGATTCTGAGTTTGGAGGCCGTCTCCTTCGATGTCACAACCGCACATATACCCATGGATACCTTTTAGGTTCACCATCGGTCATAAGGAAAAAGCTGCCTGTCGAGAAACAACGTATTGAACCGAGTTTGTTGGTGACTCGAGATGATTCCGGTGCGCAGTCTGATTGTGCAAAAAGAGTCGTCCGTGTTGAAGAAAGCAAGGTTTTATTCTTCCAGACCGTATATCCGGATCATTGTCGTGCGATATCTGTTACAAAAAGTTCGACCGTCCATACGACCACAAACTACACATGTTCCGCGCGCATAAGATAATCAAGGAGGGCTTTGCCGTGTCAGTTATTGCTCATGTTTACGCAGTACCCGTTACACTCACCTGCAGTTTGTGCACAACGTGTTTCGCGTTTTAGCAATCTCCAATGCGAATTTTGCGGTAAACCGGAATTCTGCAAGTCGCGACTGCGACGTCACGAGACCGAGGTGCACGACAAACCGTTGACGAGTGGATACTTCAAGTGCAACATGTGTGACAACGGACGCTTCTGGACGCTGACAGTCTCGGAAATGCAGCAGCATTGCACGTTGGTCCATCCATTGTGTCCACGTCCACAATTGAGTGTTCATGACAAATACGCACTGACTGACTGCCAGAGCGGCGTGGACCTCAGGACAGGGTTTTTTTTCAAATGGGCCAGTGGCCCGTTGGTGGCTCCTTTGCCAAAATTTTGTGGCTCATTAAAAAATTTTTGTGGCCCAATGAGCCACCATTAGTGGCAAAAAAACCCCTGCCTCAGGACAATGTCACTGCACAACTGGAAGCTATATATCCTCGCGGGGACTGTAATTTTGTGCTAAAAATTATCTGTCTTTCGACAATTAATTTTATTGGCTTTGAGGGCGGAATCAGCTTTCGTGGACGGAGGCAGAGTTTTTCAATTAATGTTCATGTGGTTTTTATGATGGAGAGGGCGGACAGACTTATCCACAAAAGAAGTTGTTCCCGCGCAATGAACAACTTTTACCACTGATCGAGTGGTAGTTCGCCAACTCTACCGCAAAATATGAGGTAAACTGAAATTGACCAGCTCCGCCTCTGTGCGCGAGTGCAGCGGCAAGGTTGCGTTGTTGTTCTGCAGTGACACGCACGATTGCAAACCGAGCAAAGGCGAAGTGCGCAACATGTTCGTTGATGACGACCAGCCAGCCGGCGGTCGATCGAATCAAGACGACGATGATGACGAATCATTATGATGTTCTGCTTAATGCTTAAATGTTATATTGTCAAGTGTGTGCACACGTGCAATGTGACGTGAATGTGTTTTGAGATTACTCGTTCGGTTGTTCTCATGATCTTTACTCTTTCTTTCTCCAGGATTTCGTTTATGATGCAAATTGAATATTTCGAGCTGCGTTTGGTGACAAATTCCGTTTTGTGAACCGGTTTGCCGCGAATAACTTATTGTTTGTATGCTGCACTCTTTTTCGTATAAAATTACAGGTACAAAATTTTGATTTGGTTTGGTTTTGGTTACAGAGAAGTTCCATCTGGTTCAAAGTCCGTTCCATGATTGAATGGTGTACCTGATCTCGGTCTTTTCAGAACCAACCAAAAACTTCCTCGATTATGCAGTTTGGCGTTGCATTCAAGTTTTTGACAACTAACCGGTTTCCAATTAAAATGCCAACCAAACAACGCGATTACATCGTACGTCAGGGTCTGACCGGTATTGCGAAACGTAAGTGATGATCTTTGTTCACTAATGTTTCATGTACTCGATGTCAAGCAATGCTCCAAATGTCAGATGCACGTCAATTGAAACGCGAACAACTGGCAGCCAAGTACGCAGTGGTCGAGGCACAACAACGACTGGATGAGTTGGACTTGATGATTCAGGATCATCAGGACAAAATCAACGAATTGCTGAAATACGTGGTGCCAATGGACGATGCTGTTAGTAGATGCGCGCGCTCAGTTGTGTCCATCTACATTATGTGTTTTGTGACTGTTTGTGTCCAGCTGTTTGTCGGTGATGACCCGGATCACGCGCACTGGTCGACGTCCAATGACAGCGTGCCGCAACAACAAATGAGGGAAACATCACAACTGCACGCGTTCGAGGACGGTCAGAGTCGGCCATTACGAAATGCGCACAAAGTAGTCAAACATGAGCAGCGCATGGACGCGGATGCGGATGAGATCGGTGTTCGTCCGGGATATGGGTCGCGCTTTGTTTGTTCTCTGTGGCGCATTTGGTTTTTTGTTATGTGGTAGGTAGTCAAGAGGATTGCTGCAACCTGGAGCACACTGTCGCGATCTTTACCAACGCAGCTTACATAGGCTGCATTGCCGCTGGAAAGCGATGTACACGAACAGTGCACTGACAGTGCATCAACGAGTGCAACGAATTCAGAACCGCACGTGAGAAAGAAGAAACCACGCAAACGGGCTAGGCTGCCCTCGGGCACTGGCACGCCGCAGGTCGCAAAGGTGCCCGTGGGTTGGTTCACCGCATTATAAGCGCACTTTCTGTTTCGATCGACATTTCACGTGTTCTGTTGTAGCAACAACGATGTCAACGGACGGCAAACACACGTGTCATTTGTGTGGCAGCGAGTTCCCACGACATTACAGCGTCAAACGTCATCTGTTCCTCAAACACAATGTGATGGACGCTGATGATGTCGACCATGTGTTCGTGGTGTAGTCAATCTGGCATCAGGGTCGGGTTGACTTCTGTGTGGCAACAACTGGTCTTATAATGTACGATGCACACGTTCGTGCACGCTGGACAGCCAGTGGCTTGCTGTGATGCGGTTGCGCACAAACAGTTATCAAAGTCAATTCTAACTGACGCCAGCCCAGAACCGACCCTGATGCCAGCAAGGTGCCAGTCTGATACCTGTTTTCCAACACTTGATGTCATGACAATCAAATCGGGAAAATAGGGTTTTAGGTACGACTGCAAGAAGTGTGGTCGTTTGTTCTACGAAAAGTTCAAAGTGCAATCACATCCATGCGATGGTGGTGAAACATCAGCCAACCGGGGTGGGTACTACAAATGCGATCGGTGCGTAAGACCGAAACCGATCTTCACAATCTACAGATTTCAGCAGCACTACGAGTTGGTTGCGTCGTCTTGCCTGATGTGGTTACTTTATAAAAATTACTAAATTGCAAATAATATTCCGGTTACTGCGAGTCTATTTGTTCAGCAAATCGCACCAAATGTCCATTGATGAAGCCGATTGTGCCAAACTGTACGTCGAAGTCGAACCGGAAGCGTCTGCTGCCAAACAATGTGACATTTGCGAACAGGTATTTGCAACATCGGACTTGTTCAGGTTGGTCAACAATTTACGGCTCGCTATTTCGAAACGGTGGGAACAATAGTCGGGCGTAAAGTTCGGTGCAAGCTCGATTTCAAAGTTCGGCGTAAAAGTGGCATGTTCCACGCTGACAGCAAGCAATTTTCATGTTACACCGAGGTTACAAGACGTTCTGACCAAAATGTGCGAATTATCATGTAAAATTTAACGTTTCGTTCCTGTTTGTCGGTAAATTTGGCCCAAAAACCGGGCACCAGAACGAAAAAATTCCGAATAGAGCCCCATGGGACTATAGCCGAAAAATCCGGTACGTATTGACGGCACGAAGCAACGTCCGCTTTTCAGTAAACCATTAAAATATTGTATTCCAGTCAACACCTGCGTTGCGAGCACGTCAGTTTCGACAATGACCAATACAAGTGTGAACTATGTGCGGATATTCTTAAAACCGAGTCCGAACTGTGGTCTCACATCGATCGACACACTAAACATTAATGAGGACTTTTACATCAAAACTTTCACGTCATTTGTGTATGTATTTCATATTCTTGTAAGACTGTCTCAGACAAATAGTTAAGTGTTTGTCCTTTTGTTTTTTTTACCTGATGAAACCTTTACCCACCATTTTGTTTTTGTGCACTTGATAAAACTTTTACCGACATCACCGCTGACTGTATTAATTTTTCAGTGATTTGTTGTTGTCATCAGTGTGTCCTGCTGCTCCGTTGGACCACCTACCGTTGTGTGCCTGATAAGTGTGCAAACAATATTTTTGTTATTTTATAATACAATACAGTGTTCCCAAAATCCGACGCTTCTCATCACCAAAAAAATGCCGACCAAAAGCCGTGACACGGTGGTGCGATCAAGCCTGTCGCTGATTGCGAAAAGTGCGGTTATTGCCACAACTGAAAAGCGTGGTTATGCGCAGAATAAACGGCGTTTGTTAATTGTGATTGCAGACATCCGACTGCTGAAGAGCGAACAGCGATCGGCCAAATACGCGGTGAACGAGGCGCAGCACAAGCTCGATGATTTGGACTTGATGATTCAGGAACATCAGGATAAAATCGATGAATTGCTGAAATACGTGACTGACCCGGATGAACGGGAATTGGTTTGTCGAACGGCGTTGCTTGAATCATTGCATCGTTTCCGCTATGGAATACGTCGGTGCTAAAGCATGAACATGTTATGCTTGTTGATTTGGCTCGCGAGCGCGATGTTTTCGGACAGACACACCTACCTCTGTGTTGGAAGTGTGTTGCCCCGATTTTAAATCTGACGAGCACAAAATGAACGGAGACTAGCGCAGCATTTCGCGAATCGTGTGGTGACTGCTTCAACACCAATGTTTGCGGTATCCTTCAATCTTTTCAGCTTGAGGATGCGCCGTCAGACGATGACTCTGAGTATTTGCCAAGTGATCAGAACGATGCTGACATGGTGGTGGAGGGATTCACTGAAGTCAAACAGGCACCTGTGGATGAGGTGATTGTTTGAGTTTGGTCACACTAACGTCGGTTGCAACATCACATACATATTCCCTCAAACTTTGTGTGCAACTGATCGTGATCGCCGTGTCCAATTTCAGGCTATTCGTTTCAGTGTCGATGTGCCACAATTGCCTTTCTTATGTTTCAGTCTGGCACCGACCCAACCACAACCAGTGCACGCGCGTCCGTCGGTGCACTGGCTCGGGTACAAACACTATCATCGTCGTCGTCAATCAAGCGCGCGCTGCAACAAGTGCGCAAACTGCCCACGGGGTTGGGGTATAAAAAACGTAAAACGGTTGTCGATCAGCCACGGCGCCCGTCTGGATCCTCGAAATCGCGTCGCGACCGCTCACTTTACGACGATACACCTGCCCGAAGTTCGATGTCCAAACGCGACTCAGCGAACAGCAGCCCGGGCACATCACGCAAAGGTATAGAATCTTCCACATGTATGAATACTTTTGGTGTTGTGATATTCCGCTTTTTCTGTGTGCTCAAAATAGTGTAGTCTTTTTCAATCAATGATCGAAAGAATTAGGCTGTGATATACGCAACTCTTCTGAGAAGTCCGGAGAGCGACCTTTTGCTGGTCCCCCACGTCCACTTTGAGGCGCATGTGGACGGGCGAAGGTGTCAAGTGCGCATTTGCAGGCTATCTCATGCCGATCGGTGTGCGCAAGACAGTTGACAACGCAAAGAGTCAACTGAGCGACGAACAGAAGGAATTATTGATTGAAAGTGTGTTTGACCGACCGGCCTTGTGGAATCTCAAACACAAACGCTACTTCGACGTGGAGTACAAGAAGAACGAATGGTGTCGTATCATGGACGCGATGGATCCCGACCAGATCATGTTTGACGGCGACTTTGAAAGTGTGTCTCACGCGTCAGACCTGAATGTGTTTCAACCGTAGCTGCTTTGCAATATATAGGGTGATCCAAACATGGTTACACTAGGTTCAGGATGATGTACTGGGAATATGCATGTAAATCGATTTCAATTCGTCTAACATTTGGTACCAGTGGTTTTTGGGCGCTGGGAGTCTAATATCGACTTTATATTTTGGTCCGGATATTTTGGGTCCGAGAAATTGGGCCCGGTCTATATCAGGCCCGGATCTGGCGGGCCTTATCGCAGTCTGGACCAAAACATTTCACCGATATCCTCGCATCCGGAAATCATTGGCACCAACTAGTTAAAAATTGCGGTCCGTTTGCTTGCATTTTCCTGTGCATTATCCTAAACCTCTGGAGTTTTCGTCGCCCGACATATTGACCGTTTCCAGAGCTGAAACTAGAATGGCGTTGGCTACGTCAGTCTTTGAACAGCATCACGCGTCGATTGAAGCAGCGCGCTGCCGACGGCGGCACAGAGTGGCCTCCTCGGTGGCGATTCTATGACAAAATGCTGTTTCTCGTCGAACCCGATGAGACAGCGCCGTGCGTTTACTTTTGCTGCCCCCTGTGCTTCGCTCGTCCGAGGTTTCCACATGCAGACCCCGTCGATTGTCGTCTCTTGCATTATTGTCCCACCTGATTATGGAATTTTTTAATTTTTCTGTCAAAATGTCCACTCCTGACTTCTCAGAAGACTTGATGTAAATCAGCGTTTGAGAATGAGAACAGGCCCTAAAATCTAGCACACAATAAAAATGTTGCAGCTGCGCAGCGACCTCATTTTGACTGTCAGTTATGTGCACGGACATTCCGATTTGAATGCAAGTTGAATCGGCATTTATCAACCGCTCACAAAATGAAACAATTGAATCAGTGAGTGGCGCTTGATACGGGGTTATGCAGCATAGGAGCAGGGGACTGCATGTGGACATCTCCCACGCCAGAGTAACGTTTGTTTTGTTACCGTTATCCAATTTGACGTGTGTTTCTGTAGATTCACTTGCGAGCTGTGCACCAAATCGTACTTCGAAGCAGCGACGTTGCGTCGTCACATGGATGAGGCACACGCGCCGGGCTGCTACAAATGCGATCGATGTGACACGGAGGCCGCGTGGAAGCGCTCGTTGCGCGCCTTGCAATTCCACTATGAGTTGGTGGTTGAGTGATGTTTCATTGGCTGTGCATGGGCTTTGTGTTCTCAAATTGGCTATATTGTTGTTTGCAGAAAGTTCCACCAGACCAGCATCAACAATGTTCAGTGTCGACGGCTCTACATTTGCTCCAACAAACGGAAACAGTTCGGATCCGACGCCGAGTGTGAATTATGCGACATGCCATTTGAATGTTCAACACTTCTGGGGTGCGTCCTGAAATACCATGGCATGACTGCGTTTTTGGGTGTTGAGTGTGTGCCTGATCTTTCAAGGCTCACTCATCCAGTGTGTCTGTATCCTGCATATGCGCTTGTTGGTTGGTTGCCCCTCCAACGTGGTGTGTTCACGGGCCGGGACACCATTAGGTAACGGCTTGCGGCCCACATTCACAAAAGGGGTCAAAGATGCGACCAAATAATTGTGCGTTAATTTCAGACAACACATTCGATGCGAGCACGTGACGCTCGATGGTGACATTTACAAGTGCAATGTGTGTGGTGAAACATCAGACAGCGAACACGCCATACTGAACCATGTCATGAGCGGGGAACACAAAGAAAAATGATTATAGCTGGAAAGATTATGGTAATACAAAGATGACTATGTTTTTCGTAATCTTGTATTGTGAAATGACCATTTTTTATTTTTTCGTTGCCATGTTCACTCCGTAATCCGCACGACTTTTGTTTTTGCACTTTGTATCATTTTGAACAATATTGGTCTAAGATCACATGGCGATGGAAAAGGTAACGAAACGCAAAATTCAGGTGCTGTATTTTCTAAAATCACTTGAAACAATATAACAATTCACACGGCAGTAAAAGGCACAAACGCATGTACTAACATTCGTATATACATGTAATGTGGCACCGAGACAATTGTAACTCAATATTTGTATAATGCACATTCCTATTCGCCTTTCAAGTTTTACAGGGTGTTTAGACAGCAATGTGGGTGTCACAAAAGTCAAATAATTTGGTATAAACTCTCAAACACGAAGGCAAACTACGCCAACACGAGCCCGATTTCGAAGGTGTGCGTATTCACAACGAATAGAAAGAGAAAATCATCATGCTCCACTTTGCATTCTTCAACGTGTAACATTTCCCAAATCAGCAGCCACGTGTGAATGTTTCATCATTCTGCCAGCTGCGAAATCGAGCTCATGTTGGTGTATTTGCCTATTACCCAGGAGATTCCGTTTAAGACAAGCCGCTGGGAACAAAATTCGGCGCCGAATTTCTTCCTGCGCATTCAGGCAAATTGCCTGATCAAAAAGGTCTCAAGGCGACGGAATGTTTCGCATGATTTTTGAAACTCACTAACTATAGAATTTCGCTTTTCTTTATATTTCGAATTTCAACGAATTGTTCCAGCGTGTCTGCTAAATGTTTCATGCTCTGCTTGTCACGCTGGAACAATTCGTCGAAATTCGAAATATAAAGAAAAGCGAAATTCTTTAGTTAGTGAGTTTCAATAATCATGGGAGGAATCCGGAAATATTTCCGATTTCCGGATGAATTTTTTATTTTTGCGTTTTCCGGAAATATTTCCGGATTACGATTTCCGGATAAATTTTACGGAACATGGAACTAACATTTAACCAGGCTTCAGTTCACTGTGTTTTCAAAGGAATGCAAAACATCTCCGAGTTCTGCGTTTTTCATATTTCATCCGGAATCCGGAAATATTTCCGGAAAACGCAGATGCTGTTCCGCATCCGGAAATAGATCAAAGTTTTTGCATGTAAATATTTCCGGATTCCGTGCTCAACCTAAGTCCGCCCTAAAGTAAAATGATATAGGGACCCTCCACGTTCGGTCACCATTACGGGGTGTGTCGAATCTTACCCAAAAGCCCATTTCTTGTGGAGATTAAAGACCGCACCTAATTGATGATGTCTAAATGATGCTAAACTGCGCACCTTCCAACTCGGGAAATCGCAAGATCTAGAGCGTCACTTTTGGTTACAATCATAAATATTGGTTGGTGACGTTCGACACAGGGGAGGGCCAACAAATAAAGGCGGTGATAAACGACAGGGGCACCAAACAACAGTTAGGAAGTATGTATAATACATTGACGCATTTCGGTTCCCTGACCAAAGCCGAGCCTAATTCCAGCAAAGTATAGTGTCATCTACGACTCCTGTGATAGATTTTGCTCTAAAAAACATGAGTTCGATTGAAGTTTCGATGAACATTTTTTTCAGAAGCAGTATGTTGCTTCCGGCTTGTGTGCAACTATTGTGGGGCAGGCGCATGCACGTGCGTTGGTGTGCTTTATAAAAACGTGCAACATGCGCGCCCTCTTTTCGTCTTGAGATCTTGCCGTTCACTGTCATTATGATCAGCATTGGTCTGTGGCGCACCGAGTCGGCTCGTTTTGATGTGATCGATGACAGGTGCCAACAAGGATTCCGTCAATGTCGTGTCCACCGCAGTCGTGAATCTGAATTGATGTGTATACCAATGTAACGCACACGAACCGCGCACAATCGTTTGGTACGCCAACAACACTAAACACCAGTTACATTGGTCACGGTGAATCCGGTGTCAATTTGGCCACGTGACCGGTGACCACTCTAAAGGGCTTATAAACGGGTCGCCGGCTATTTGTCGAAACTCTGTTTTAGCTCAAATATAGAATCCGGGGGTTTGTTGAAGCGCTAAATCAGAATTTCGGGTTCTTTGAGTTTTTCATATCACTTCTAACAAGACTGTTCGGTCCATGTTCAGCCCTCGGAGAGGCGATAGTGGTCTCATCAAAGGTGGCATGCAAAAACGAATCTTTGTCCCCCCTGGGGTGGGGTAGGTAGGTATTTTATCACCTGTACATGTAGCACTTCAACTCACTTCAAGTACAACTCCTTGTCCTCCCTTTTCGATTTGAGTAGCGCATCGTTGAACAATTTCATAACGATCGTTTTGCCCAATTCAATTTCCTTGCTGGCATCGTTGTCTTTGGCTCGAGTGCTGCAAACAGCAAAATACGACCTTTTCAATGTTTCGCTGAAAACAAAAATCAACGTGTGAACGAACAACACTGTCTTGGTGGTATTGGAGTAGCGGACAGGTACAGTGACCATAGTCAGTCTTTTGTTGATGCATGTTTAGCAACTTATGTTTCATAGCGAAATCATGACAACTACAGTTAA
>JASAMV010001512.1:0-27479 GCA_030248065.1 Rhynchonema sp. JSB1_4 | reverse complement strand
GGTTGTTTGGATGGATTCTCGGCTCCAAGAACGTGTTTCTCGCATGAAAATGAAAGTTCTGTATTGAAACCAGTTAAACGTCCGCCGATTTAATTTTATTTATTTTCTCAACCTGAATGAAATCCAAATGCTTTCGATGATATTTGGCCGTCGACACATGTTGCTTTGGCATGTTGAATTATACTGTTCAGATGTCTTCTTCTTTGGCACGTTTTCTCCTTTTTGATTTACTGCTGCTCGCAGGCGACACAAAAGTGATCTAATTTATAAGACCAATAGTTCCTCAAAGTTGCCATTTTTGTGATGAACCATCTCACATATATTTGGTCATCTTAAAAGGCTTGAGACTCAACCCAGCATGCATATTTGTCTAAAGAATGTGCGTGAAAGTAAAAGTTTTGGGAGCACAAAATCTTCGGTAGAGTAAGTTTGTTTGTTTGAAAAAGCGGCATGTGTAAAAAGCGTTCTGCGACAACCACAGAAAAAAAGTGCCATTTTTTGCATACAAAAAGGCCATTTTTGGACATTTCGACTCATCAGGCATTTTGGGCAACTTTTTTCATTAAAAAAAAGCAAAATATGAGTTTCAAAAAAAATTTTTAATTTTTTAATTAACAACTTTTTTTAAAACAACCCTGGCGACAACAGTGCGTGTGCGTGCGGTTTGCGGGGAATCATTTTGTGATAAAAAAATTCTAGGTCAGTTTTACTTATCGTCAGGAAAGTGGTTAGTTTTGCGTTCCTACGTAATTTGTGCGTCATTCCAAAATTTCGAAATAAAATACAAAACCTTTTTTACAGTGTACTGCAGCTGTCAGCATCGTTGTCATCGTCGGTTTTGTGTGTGCGTAAAGTTTCCAAATTTCTTCCTTGGTCGCGACCAAAACGTCAGGCGTACATTACTTTTGTCCCGGCAAAAATGCAATAGTCACATGATGAATGGAAAAGAACAACCCGTATGTGTGCTTTGTGAAAACGGAAAGCCGCGGGATGGAGACGATGCCCGATCGCTTCCATTTAAATTGCGCGGAATCTGTGCATCTGCTAAGATGATGTAACATGAAAATAAATTCAGTCCAAATTAAGAATGATGATTGTTATCCGAAATTTCTTCGAGTGCTACACGTCAAGAGCACAGCAGATGTTTCATGCAATAATAGTGCGCAGCGTGCTTTATGTGATGTGCATAGTGTCCGGCTCCGCACGTTTGAATTGCCGCGTCAATTGTCTGTGCGTAAAGATGTCGACATTGACACAGTTGGCCCACCGCGATCAACATTTGCGTATACCATTCTTTGCAGTTAGGATCGCGATCTCTGAATATAACGGACTGTTATTCAACATATTTAGGGACGCTGTGCACCTCAGTTTTCTTTATAAATTTTTGGAATTGCACCACGCCTCGCATGGCAATCTAATCATGAAGGTGGAAGGCTAGCACAACGGCACTGCGACGACGGTTGGACAACAGCGATTTAAAGGAGCTCTAAATGTGTTTGTACCGTTTGCAAATATGAAAAATTTTGCACTAAACCTCGACCACCATAAAAGCTGTCCGCTAAATGTACAAAGGAGATAACGCTGGTCGGATTTCTATATGTTCCCCACTTCCAATCGCAGAATACAGCAAGAAATACCTTTACCTATGTACCACCAGGCGTATCATCATGCTTACTACAACTTTCATAACACTGAAATAAAACATCAAGGCGAGCTTATTCTCAAATGACAACCCACACATTCTCCATCAAAGAGTCGCAGAAAGTGGCGCGAAACTGCGACATTTCAAATCGGAAGTGATCGGTGAGACATTTGAACGCTTGATGCTGACTGGCGCCTTGACATTCGCTCTCCAGGTCGACCAACAAAACCAGCGGTTGCAGGAGCCTGAGAAAATTTTTAGTTTGTCGGGTGGACCTTGTAGTGCACAAGGTGAATAACAAAATGCATATTTATGTGGTCTCTGCGGTCTCTGGGCTTATTTTTATTGGAGACCCTCTTTGCAGTGCGTGAATCCAGCACATAGACTGTTTTGTTCCCAGAGCGCTTGTTCAACTGCTGCGCGGCAGTCGTGGTGAACAAAATGATGTGGAAACGTTGATCAATCATCATGTGTTTCTTTAAAGTATAATTGGGCTGTGACCGTACAATGTCTGATGGTTACAACAAGAAAGACAGCTTCTACAATGTTTATTTGGACCTTATATACCATACTTTACCATACGACAGCGTTATCACTAAATTCCACCACGCATGACACCTGTGCCTACATGTACAGTATATAAAATCAGCAAGAGCCCACACTTGTCCGATCTCAGCATTGGGTCGCCGCCAGTGCTCGTGTACGACTGATACTCATCCACCGGAATTGTCGTGTTGTAATGTTTCATCAAACAATCGCTCAACAAGCCAAGCACGTCGTCTTGTACGCATTTCATCACACGGAAGAATGTGAGTATGTTATGACCTGCAACAATGGGTTTGGGCGAGGATAGACGCTTCAATTGACCAAATCATTTGGGCTGGCACACGGTTCGTTTTGGCTGATGTGAAAAGCGAGATGGAACGGAATCAGTTCGAAAGCGCATGTCCAGAGCCAGAGGTAACACTGAGGTAACCAAAGGTATTGTATGTATGTAACTCGCCGATTAATTTGCTGCATTTATTGAATACAATAATTGCTGGAACAAAAACATACCGCATGCAAGTTCAGAACAGAATATAGGATACCAGTACACTACCTAATACTTCAAATCCAAATTCAAATTTTATTATACTGTAACGAACCTGGTGGTATGGACAGCGCTTTGTTGGTGTACTCGGAGAAGGGCTGACAGCCGGAGCTGGAAACGTGTTGTTTCGAAACATATATTTATGGGAACAACCGCAGAAACATTATAGAATCGTACCTGGAAACACAATTTCTGGCCTTGTCCCGACCGTGCTCAGTCAACCAGCCTTCAAAATTGAACCCTTCGACCCGCAACTTGTCCGTCAAACTGTGCTGTATGTTGTGCAACGCAGCTGAGCAGACATGCGCGCCCACTCGGTGGATTGTTGTTGTGGCAGTGATAACCTGAAGTTTACGTTTTCGATCTGCGGGTTTCATTGCTTACGGTTGCCAACCGAAGTTTAAGCTATTAACGCTTTGACCTTAGCTCAGACCTAACTCCATAGTCTGACCCGTTACTGAGAAGCGCCAGCAATGCCAATTTTGAATACTCATTGTCACTGAGGTATCACGAAAACGGCCACCAACCATCAAAATGAGGCTTCCGAGCTTCATTTGTTTGATTGTCTCAGCTTTGCAAATTTACAGTTTTCCAAGCGAAAAGCGGGTTGAAACACTTTTGTGGAATCTAATGATTCTGGGCAATATCGACCATCATACGTTATAATCTACACTGTATAACTTCAATTATCAACCACATCCATTTGGCTTCAATCCGTTGCGCGGTACCTTGAAAATAACCGGTTTTTCTCATTTAAAAAAATTGTTGCTGTGATTTTTTTTTGAGTTACAGCTGCATGACTGCGTAAATCTGGCAAAGCGGGTGGTTGTGTGTGACAAATTTATGTTGTTCCCACGAAAAAATGCAAAAAATGGGATGTCAAACCCTCATGATTTTGTAATTGAATTTTTTATGCTATCCTGAATTGACGGCAAAGAATTCAGCCACTCAAGTCTAATATAATTATGCAAAAATCACCAACAAAATGTGAAACAAAATTCATTAAAAACCACAGCATAATAGGGCACAAGCGTTACGTTAACACTCTGCTAAAATTACACGTGCCAGAAATAAAATTACTACTTTGGGAGTAAAAAGTGTCACTAGAAATATGTGGTATTGGTCGCACAATAACCATATAAGAATTCATCAAATCAATCCTGATTTTCACGTTCAGTCACTCTTAACCACTGTGCTATTTGTGATTCTCGCAAAACATTTTCAACTAAAAATAATATGGTAGAGCAAAACACGTGCCGCCGGTGTGCTGAAATCTTTTTCTACATGTTTTGTGTGCGGTCACGCCACGCCACGTCACTGCCCCCCCCTCTCTCCCCTTCTCCACTAGGGAAAAAATTTGACCAATTCTTATAAAGTCATTGTGCGACCAATATCATAGTACGCTAAAAAACGAACAAAAAGCTGAAGAGCGCATAAGCTCACAAAGGGGGTATTCATGAAGAGGTTTTCCTCCATAAGCTCGAAAGAAAAACACACTAAAATAGTAAATATCACAAGGAAACACAGACAAAAGTGCATATCAATTGTGTACACATTCAGATCATTTTTCCAACTGATTGATGTTTCAAGCAAACATGCATAAACACAATATCGATAAATATGTTGTTGAAACAAACAACGGTGAAAATATGTTTCGAAAAGAAGCTCATTTATGAATCAAAATTATATGTGGTTTGAGGTACATACCCTGTGCAGCACAAATAAAACATCGAAATTTACAAAAATAAGCGCAACCAAACATAAAGGATTGAAAACGCAAAATATCATTATATTTGTTTTAATATCAAAATGGCAAATGTAAAACTGCAATAGTGTACTAAACCTGCTATAGGCATGCTAAAATCCACTGATGTAGTTTGCGTATACAGAATGATATTTTAATGGCAAATTATTAGGTTTCATAACATATGGGGACCCGAAATTTGAATACGGCATGCGTAATTGATGAACATCGACTTTGCGTAGTGATCAGAAAAAATCAGTCCACAGCTTCAAAAAGTACTTACTGCCGAAAAAACAGAACGATTCAACATATGAATTGCGGAAAAAGAAAAGCATGCAGAAGGAAAGATATCAGCAAAAACACCGGTGATAACAGCGAACAGCGATGTTGTTCTTGAGTCAACTGAAGCAAGTTCTATTTGTTCCAATGGGACGACTGGGCCAATTATACAGCAAGAAAATCGTGAGATTCAAGTATACATCTAGTGCAAAAGGTTAGCTCAGAGCTCACAGTTTTACAGAGAAAGCACAAAGAAGAATTACAAAAAATGAGTTGCCTCTAAACAGCCACTTTGCCATTTTTCATCATTTCGGCATTTTGCGACTGCAATTTCTGCACGACCATATCGAGACCGGCCTTTTGCTGTTTGGCTTTCAGCGCCTGGTCTTGGTCGGCGTCCGATGGGCCGTTTTCCAGCTTTATTCGTTTCGAAGTCGAATTGTCGGTTGGGTCCTTTTTATTCGACATGTCCAACGGAGCGGGACTGCCACTTGAGGCTGTCGGACTGGCCGAGTCCGTCCCGTGACGGGCTTGCTGGTGCGGATGGGCACCGGTCATTGCAGCGGCCCCGTTAAGTAACGGACCCAAACCGGCCAGACCCGTGCCGGGACCGAATATCGATGACGCGGCCGCAGCACGTTGTTGCGCGCTGGCTGCCTGTAAGTGAAAAGGCCCAAGTGCACAAAATGAAAAAAACATATGGTTTCGAGCGTCCGCTCTAAATGATAAGATCCGAATGAGCTTCTGCCAGCGACTGGATCGGGAAAATTTAGCGCATATACTGCAAGTTGAGGTTTAAATCCATTTTGAGCAAATTGTCAACATAACGTTGCTTGTCGGTAAGTATACCCACAATCCTGTACCTGAATGGCAGCCATAGCGCTGGCGAACTGCTGCTGTTGCTGCGCCTGCATGTGCAGCATTTGCTGTTGTTGTTGAAACATCTGCGTGAGGAATCCGAACGCAGCGGGATTGTAGGTCGGCGGACCGGTGCCCGCGGCAGCCGCGGCGGCAGCCGTTGGCATGAGAAGGTTGGCGATTGAATGAAAGTTGAACGGAGTCGGGCCGCCGCCGGGGTGGGGCATGCCGCCGGCAAGCAGGGGTGGCGGGGGTATCAGGGGTTTCGGCGGGTCTGAACTTGCTGTGGACGTGTTCAGTTTGGGCGAACCGGTGGTTGTGTGTGGGGAGACTGGAAGGAAAGAATTGAGTTTTTCGCTGTGGATTTGGCATCTACATGTATGCGTGTGTGCTTCACTTGGTGCCTCATTCATGTGATTCAGAACCGGAGGCACCTCTTCTGAGGCAATTTCATTCTAGCTTTACACGAAGCACCAAGCTCAATTCACAATCTCAGAAGGCATATTCAAGAGCTTTCAGAAAGAACTCGCTTACCACCGACGCAGATACCACAGACTTTTAAGTGTGATCAACCAGAACTTGGTAACCAAGTTAAATGTGAACGAAAAATCAAAAGAAATCCACTTCATCTAATTCTCACCGTTGCTTCCATTCGGCGACGTGTGATTGCTCGTGTTCGCCTGTCTGTGTTTGTTTGGTGGTCCGGTCGTGGTGTCCGGTTCGGACTTGGTCGAATCGTCGAACATTCCGTCGTCGAACTCCGAGTCCAGGTCGTCCATGTCATTGGGCGACGTTGATCTTGAATCCCCGCCGCTGCCGCACGCCCCGCCGCCCATTTGCATGCTGAAACGGAGGGAAGTTGGGTTTTTTTTAGCAATTTCGGACTTTATAGCTTTCGTTGGTGTATGTAATTCACACGCTTACCGAAGCTTTCCCTTTAATCACCCACAAAAATGCTGTCTCAAGGCGCAAGTACAAGGTTTGCCACTTGCAGTCTCGGAGACCCTGTATGGATCAGAATAGAGCGACCTCATCAGTAGCCATTGTGCTCTACTTAGATCCACACAACTAATCACAAATACACATTCATCGCTTCTTCATTGGTTTGCTTGTCACACTGACACTTTGACAGGCATGGGGACGCTTGAACAGGACGAAGCACACTGTAATTTTTTTGCATGGGCGCATACTCTGAACTGAAATCAACCACCGTACCCCTACGTCACAGATACCGTACTGCCATACGCTTGCCATCTCATACACATTTCTTGCATTAACTGACACTGACTATAAAGTCACTGCCAATTTTCCCCTGAGGCCTGAGTTTCTTTAAAACCGATCATCAGTGCTATGCCGGCGCACCAAGCATTAACTCGTCAGAGACATAGACTGAAGGTTGTAGAGAGTTCCTAACAAAAAGGAGATCTGAATATTCGGAGCTCCATGGGTTTTCACAGAACAAGAAGCCTCAATGCTTTTGGAACCGTTTCGTACATTTTGCTTGTTCAAGTGACTATCAAATGCGCGACACTAAACCCACCGCTGGCTTTGTGCATGTTCCGCATCAAGTAAGAAGCCCGAAACTTGTGTGTGTGTGTCTTCAGAATTAAGCCGTGACCCACAACACACTGTACGCATTACTACTTAGCAGCAGCGTTGACTGCTCACATGGCCTATCATCATTTAGTGATTGCTGCCTTTAAATTCGACGATAGGTCAGCCTCAGGCCCGTTTTTGAACCACGAGTCCGGTTCCAACCACTTTAACGGGATTGTTTCAGGTTCCGTCACTCGGCGCTTCGCTTGACACACGCGCGCCAATATAATTGTAACGAGATAAAAGCGTATCCTGACACAGCTACAGCGATCAGCAGCTAAGTAGAGCAGCAGCACGCGCTAAATATGCCCTTGGGTGGTGTGTGTGCTTGCTTTGCTGCTGTGCGCGATTGTAAGCCGGTTAGCACCACACTCTGTCTCGCTGACAAAACACTCGCAGTTGACGCACCGCTTAATGTTTGACACTGCACGCAGATGGTGGTTTCATGCGATGTGTGTTAGCCGTTAGAGCACCCGTATGCACATAGTACCCAAGAAGCCTTTCAAATTGCTTGCAGTGCAGTGCCATGCTTGCCGCGCGCGTGTCTGTGCGTCTAAATGCTATTTTGCTTCACATGCTATCTGGTGTATGGCTCGGAATGAAATCCGTTACACCCAGTGAGCGCATGGTACACCCATGACAAGGGTATACGGTAGTTTGGCGATCAATTCGTGTTTGTTGTCAAGCATGCATGTGTGGCCGTAAGTAACCCCTCTTTGGGGGTGTGAAACATCAGCGAGTGATCCGACTAGTGAAATAGAAGCATTGCTGTCCGCCTCACCTAAGCATATGTCATTTTTACTACTATGTTGATCCCCTTCATGATATGCCCAGCCTCCTTCATCTGACTTAAACAGCGAATCTGTGCTAACAAGCAAGGGCCCGTCCTTAACAACTAACACACTGAGATGCTCAGTTAGCTATAGCCGACCACAGATATTACAAGCCGATTCGCAATTGGGTCTCCTGAATTCTGTGTGATGTTCTCTGAGGATGAATAGAACTGCTCGGAACCCATTAACTGTGCCGACAACCTCGAGAGGGAGTATCAGTAACCGCACATGAAACCGAGCCCCTTGGATTGATACGAGCACAAGGCGCAGACAAAACAGGATATTATGAGCCTTAGTTTGTTGATAACGCTAATTGAACAACGAGAAACGTCATTAGGGGCAACTTGGGTGCCTTTGTGGTTGCAGACAGTGAGTGCGTCTGATTGCGGAAACTCTGGCTCTTTTCACATCGAGTGTACTCATATATTCTCATGTCTGCTTTCGGCAAAACAATACACTGGACTGAAATTATGATATGGTAAATTTCTGATTTCGTTGCCTCATACGTTTTTGCAGATGCAGGGAAACTCCCGTTCGAAGTCGAAGCATGCAACAAGCTCAACACACAGTCTCCAAGGCACACAGCGGGCTCGTGTGCGTTTTAAATATTTCAGTCACACAAGCTGTGTGTGTCAGCTGCGTGGCTTGTTGCTGTGTGTTGAGCTTGTTGCCTGCTTCGACTTCGAACGGGAGTTTCTCTGCGCCTAAAATGCATAAGGCAACGAAATTAGAAACTTACTATGCTGGAATATGATGTGAGATTGAGATTTGATTGAGCAAATGCAGGAGGCCGAAGTTTATGCTCATGCAGAAGACTTCAAAACAGTGCCATTTGTTTGAGAAATTGTCGGCACTGGAACTAATCAGCGCGAGGTCTACATCGCAAGTGATTAGTCAGCCAATCACGTTGAAGATTGACTTGCATTCGAGTAACTTCAAAACAAAGAAAACGTCACGCGTAAGGGCGAACTTAGGTTAAATCCGGAATCCAGAACCCGGAAATAAAAAGTGCAAAACATTTCTGGGCTCCAGAAATATTTCCGGAAAATTTTGCATGCAAAAATATTGCGTTTTCCGGAAATATTTCCGGATTCAACCTAAGCCAGCCCGAAGAAAAGGGCTGATCACACTGCAAGCTTTCAACACGCCAATGACGGTGAAGAGAGTAAAACAATTACATATTGCTCGAAGCATCGTTTATAATTGCCACGCACGCCGCGATTGCACACTCTAGAAACACTACTCAATTGTGAGGCAGCAATAAAGTATTACCCACCGATTTTTGGCTGCGGCAGCCCGATCGCGTTGTCTCCTGTTCTTGAACCAGTTGCCGACCTGTGTTGGCGTCAGGCCCGTTTGCTGGGCGAGTTCACGTTTCTTGGTCGGGTTCGGGTACGGATCCTGCAGGTACCACTCTCTCAGCAGACTCCTGGTCCGCTCCTTGAAGCAGTGCGTCTTCTGCTCGCCGTCCCAAATCGTGCGCGGCATCGGATACTTCTTGCGCACCCTGTACTTGTCGACTGGACCGAGCGGCCGGCCGCGCAGCTTCTCGGCCTCTTGATAGTGCGCCTCCAGCCACATTGCCTGCAATACAGGGTGTTCGGTTATGACTATGGATTTGAGGAGTTGATTTTTTGAGCAAAATCGGTGATTAATCATTGATAGCATTGATATGATCCGGTCGCGCTGGGTACAGGGGATTCTATTGACGAAACGCAGCATAACAGCAGGTTTAGTATTCATATGAATTACCCGCATACAATGGTCTTTTTGGACTGCCCATCTTGAGCTAACTGCACAGTGTCATGACCATGACAGCGTCAGTACGAATATGCCAGAAACATCACAAAAAGATAGAGATATTGTCCATGCTGCGAACATACAGTACGTATGCATTCGGTTCCAGAAAATATTTGTCAGAACCGACAGCTTAAGAACCGATATAGCAGCAGATTTTCCCATATACCTGCAATTTGGCGTGCTGCGACTTGTTGGTGAACTTGTTGTTCTCGAGAATGTGGTAGAGTTCGCGAAAGTTGCCCATGTGAAAGCAGACCAGCGCACGACACCTGGTGATCGTCTCGTTCTTGCTCAACTCCAAGTAGTTGGGATGCGACACCGGCAGCGACCAAAGGAATCGTGCCAGTCGTTCGACGTCACCGCTTTCCTCGAGCGTGTCGCAGATCGTGGCCACCTGCGGAGGTAGAGATTCGTTGGAATCACAGGGAAAAAGGGTTTTTTTGGGTGTCGAAGGTGTTTTTTGTTGTTGTGGGAGTGTGTGTGTGGCTGGGCATGATCTGGTCAAGAAAGCAACACCGTCATGCACTATCTGGTGCAATAATGAATCTGCTGCGACAACTTTGACTACGGTTGCTTGCGGTAATGTTGAGATCTAGTGCGAGTCGTTTGACTCCAAAATGGTTAAATAAGAGGCATAATACATCTAGTATGTATGAATAGTGAAGCTTGCCTACAAATGTTAGTCGTGTTAAACGCAACTATACGTCAGTAGGCACCCGAAGCTACCCTACTGGCCTAAAAGTGAGCCTGAGGAGCCCACAGAGATGTTTTTGCTCATTTGGAGCCTGATAGTATTAGTGCCTGATTTGACGACCTGATCTGACCACGCACTATGAGCGCTTATTGAAGTCCCAATTTTCTGAGCCTCCAATTCACGAACGTTTCTACCTGCTCAGTCGGCAATCCCATCAACGGCGGAAACCCAATAGGCGGTATGTTGGCGGGAGTTGCATTGGTGACGGTCGGTGCACCACTGGTTATCGGCATTGAAACATTAGATGTTGACGTGCTTGTCGGGGTGCTGCTGATGATTTTGGGACTGGAATTTGGCAGGGTTGCTGCCGAAGCCATCTTGTAGGTGCGTCCGACTTGGGTAGATGTTTCAAACCATTCAGTGTCGTGTTATAACGGCGCGAAAGGAAAATTCTGGAAAATTTTTGTAGTCAAGTAGTGATTAAATGATCGTATGCAGTGACAATGATGCTTTTGACCTCAATATTTGCATTATGTGTTCCAAATATATCAAGAACGATGATCTAGTTTTAAGTAAGTTCGTGATACTAGGTGGGGGGCACTTAACACTGATGGATGGCCCCGATCTCATACAGACATGGGTATCAGGGATGGTTGGTCATTTAAACGGGCAACCGGAGAGAGACAAGGCACTTAAACAACATCGCGATAACATTTAGTCACCACGATCACCGTAAACGGGTCTTACTTAAGTTTTAGTGGGTTGACACGTGCCCACATGTGCCCATATATTCAGACAATAATGGTTTCAAGTGCATGACAAGTCAGATAACTCGAAAAGACACACACACACACAACCAGGCGTCCTCGCTGTGTTTAGTTAACACATTTGATATGATAAAGATCGCGCATAAGTCCATATCTTAAAATTAGGATCGCGTCGGGCAAAACTGAAATTGGCCCGATATATTGCCCAATTTGGCGATATACGTACACACTCAACGTATAAACTTTATGTCTTATCACGTACATATATGGGAGAGATGTCTTTATTGTTAAGTTAGGCGTGTGATAACTTATTGGTGTAAAGTTATGTTAAGTGCAAGACAATACATTCGAATAATCATGCGAATATGTGCAATAAACGAGGCACATGCCCGTTGTGGGATCGAGACATTTCCATTATTCAAGTCATAAAACATTAACAGCAAACACATCGGATAACATGATTTACTACATGACAATACGCTAAACGCTTCAGACGCGCACACCGCCGGCCAAAGGCAGTGGGCGGAGCCTGGCTCGCTGATTGGCTAGCGGCCGCGCTATTATTGGCTGTTGGTTACTGATACCAAACGATACGTTATAATACAGTTACATGGAGTGCAAATGTAAATGTGTTATGTCAGTAAATGCACATTGAGTATATTTCTGCGTATCCTTTGACACATGTCTGGCGATGAAAAGTTTTTAATAAAGACGTTATATATGGTCAAAAATAAAGTTAGTTTCAGACCATGTCGAGAAAAATGTCATGTTATTGAGGTTTGGGTCTTAATTGATGATTACAACTGGTTTTGAGCGTTTTTATATAACTTTGTCTAACATAACACAGGCACGCATTTTTCGGATGGCCTTTTACATAAATCACAACAGTTTTTGTATATAAATGTCAATGCTACATACATACATCATAGTCAATGAGAAGATGTAATAACTTACACAGAAAGTGACATGGTGTATACGTGGTCACGTTCAATATGTACAAATCTTCATGTTGGGTTGATGTTCCCGGGTAGCGTGTAGTTTGCATTAAACACCATAGTTATAAAAAAACTAAAGGGTATGTAACCTTAATGGGGAAGTGCTTACATCGATGACAAAATATTATGTTTTCGTAATTCGCACGCCCCGGTCCGGTCACATTAGCACAAAGTACCATTTCCAACTACAGTAACCCAGACCGGGGTAACAAATAGCGTGTCAAAAGTCAATAATATATACACCATAGGCTGCTAGCTGATAGCTTATGCTTGATTGAACTGCGATAATGACTGTTAGGGGTGTATTATCTAGTCTGTCTGCATATGCATACCACTGGCCTGCATGTATGGTTACCGGGGTTTGCTATCCGAAACCCGTGGAAACCGAAACACGACATGTACATACATACATACAAAACACCACCACGGACCAGAGTACAGTGGACTCATGGGGTATTAGGTGTAGCTCCACTGGTAATATGCAGCCAGGTATAGCTGCTACCACACAACTATGAGGGTAAATATTATCCCCCATTTGAATAAGCGACGGTGCCCCTCCGTGGTTGCCATGTGAGCATACATGGCTATTTTGTTATGCGTCGCTCTCCCGATGCCATTATAATGTGTCATACACACACATATCGCTGATTGAAACCACGTCGTTTAGTAGCCTTGGTGATTATTAGACACGCGGTGGTATTACTTGTATTTTGGGGGTTACGGTATGCCACTACTGTTTCGGCAGTTGCTATCACTACTGTGCCAAAACTTTTAAAAGTAATGAATTCTGGTGCCTGTAGTGAAGGCTCAAAAGTATGGTGAAGCAAGAACATTTGGTGGTAATTTTTGAGAGAACAACGGTTGAGAGGAACAGAAAAAAGTTGTACTTTAATACAGTAACTGAAGTGCACCCGAAAGTACAGACAGGAGGTTGGGGGTGTATAATGAGTAAGCGCATTGTGGACTCAAGGATAATGTTACACGAACGTCATTCACATAGTCAAACATAAAAAAGTCCGAATTTTTTACTGAGGTCATGTTTCACCCCGATCAATGACTACCCATATTCAAAATTTCAACATTTGGAGTGTATGGTGCATTACAATAATAGACCTGGACATGTACATATATGCAGCCGTTGATGATGATTTATATGATGTTGAAGGTGCGAAAAAATAATATGCAATATTTTTTTGACTCCGGTGTGTTGAAAAAAGGGAAAATAGCATCACACTATTATATGACTGATGTGTGTAGTTTGCAAACTGGTTCCATACTTTACGGGTATTGTTGGCTTATTTATTGTTGTTGATGTTGTACACTGGTATAGGTTTGCTACAGCTACTGATGCACTGATACTTCCAAAAAAAATTTTCCAAATGCGACAGAAATCAGTGTCACGAAGCAAGTGTCACATTTTCAATCTATTGTGTCGCATGTGCCACACACGAGAGAGATGGAGCGACACCAGTAGTGATAGATGATGGCCGTATAGGTATACCTTGGGAGTCAAACCCTGTGATTCCATACTTGTGCCTTTTGTGTGCAATGATGAGTGTATAATTGGCTATGTAGCATGATTACGGTTGAATAGTCACACGCACAGATACTGGTGCAACACCATACCTGGCAGAGTCAGAGTCAGACAGTCAATGATATAGTATAGTTCGTGTGTGTGTGTGTGGCAGAATAGACAACTTCGGTAATGGGTTTCAGCGCATGGATAGGTTAACCGAAAAGGTATGGTTACCACCTGTGTTCAAGTTCAGGTCTAGGCGCACCTGCCTACAGTAAACGGGTGTTGTCGTTTGTGATAGGGGTTACGGTAGCCAGTGCTTTGGACTTCGGGCATGACAATAGAGATATGAAATGCAGTATCGGATACGGCACCTTACGGTGGCCAAGCAAACTGTAAATAATGGTCAAGAAACACACGGACATCAAAAAGAAGACTCCGAAACTGTGTTGATGGGAGAAACGGGAACCGGTGACTTTTCTTTGCAAATACCCGGCTCAGGTCTTATTTGTACAACACCCGAAAAGTCCACAGTGACCTGGTAGATATGTATACATTCGTTGGTGATCCCAGTGCTAGAAAGATATGGCTCCCACCCATGTAAGCTTCATCTCTACTGACATGTTTTATGCAAGCAAAATACATCGGTGGGATTTCTTGTGAGAACAATGCGAAAAAGTCACCCACAATTATTTGAGCTGTCATACGGTAGCTGTGTTGGTTACTGACCTGACTTCAAGACCACACGCATATGTAAGAAGGAACAGGTTGCATAATTAAACAAAGACAGTGCAGGGGCGTTACTTTGGGCTGGGAGAATAGTTTGATGATACTCCCACATGCTGCTCAAAGCAAATAATACAGTAAACCATCTCTGAATGGTTCTCAGACCCGATCGTTCTGTGTACTTGCGCAATAGTACATGCCCCAAACATACATAAGCACTAACGGGGTGTCTATCCCAAGCAGGCAAGCACAAGTCAACAGCCCCGGGCATGGGATAATAGACAGTAGACGACACCACTAAAGGGCGTGTTTATGTAAGAGATTATAATTGACATTGTATGATTATTATTATATTGCAATGCTTGTTGTATGTATGTATGGCAGCGTCAGGTGCGGTGTCGGGCCCCCCGCTACCGGAAACGGCGCATCCCGTGGGCTATTTGGTTTTAGGAACACTCCTCTGCGCCAAATGGGTTCTGTTTAGGTTCCCAGTGACAGGAATGGTGGTACTGCTTCGTTTGGGGGACCTCTGGGCGACTTTAATAGGCTTGAATTTTGACTGATTCGGTCTCACTAATCCCCGGAACATGTGCTGTTACGAAGAAGAATAATAAGACGGTAGCATAACAATTTGTATGGATTGATGTTGAAGTGACATAGAGAAAGATCGATGTGTGGCCGAAAAACTGCGATAACGGAAATGGGGACACAGTTCCCGATCTGAGAAATATTCAATTGGGTGGAAAAGTAATCGGTGAAATTGTCTTAAACTCAACGCGCATGTTAAGCGGCTTGTATATTTTCTCAGTTCTTAATCCACAGGCGTGATACCTATCATGAATACTGGTGACCGGGATTCCAAGAATTTTGTCCCAAATGCTGAGAGGAACGATTCGATTGTGGTGATGGTGAGTGAGATGTGGCCATAATTCAATAGGCGTATCACCACAAGTGCACCGTTGTGCTGAATTACAGCATTACGGAAAGATGCGATGATGGTATGCATGGATAGAATGTGCTCCGGTGAGCAGGAATATAATGGGCCACCCTGTGGTGTCTGAGATCGAGTATCAATCTGCACCACTGCTATCATGCCGAGACAATAAGTGCATGTACCATGTTTCAGATCATCACAGAGAGAGAAAGAGAGAGATCATCATGCACAAAGGTTTGTACTTAGGTGCCGGTCTCAAACATGTGAGTGGCACCAGAACCTGACTGAGTTCCGAGGAACCGGAACTAAAAACGAATCGAAGAGAAAGTGAACAGACGGAACTGGGGTAAACAAAATGACATACGGATATATTGAAGAAAATATAAATGATGCTCAATTATAATCCTCTCATCCTCACATGTTATTATTGTAGAGATGCGTGTGTAGCGGGAAAGATTTAGGATCTTCTGACCACAGCACAACAATATATTGGTACTAAGTGGTAGCGAGACAGCAGGCGGCATGTGTGTCTATGAGGACTCCAATTGGGTTGCTGTGCATGAACAAGAACATGGCACACGAAATGATTCGAACAACGTTCTGATATATTCCGTAAATTTGTCGCATGATGCACATAAAACCAAATTATCATCGTTATTTATACGCAATCTGATCGGCGCAGTAATTTGTGATCCATAGACACAGTTGCTGCCGGATCATAATTGCTCAGAGCCGGTGAATAAAAGTGCATTTACGGTCTGCGCACGCTTGCTAGACGCGGCATGGGCACTTTTTAGTGATCCGTGGACAAATTTGTGTAACACACGGTTATTCAGTTGCAGAACAATTGGTGTCATGCGTGTGATAGAGGCCGGGTTGGAGAGAGATGCTATTTGGGTTACGGTACCTGGATGTACAGTATACATATGCGGGCGTGGTGTGATTACACACGCCGTAATACTTGTGGGCATGTAGCACCCACAGCACCATATGTCTAGCGGTATATATTGTAGTCATCATAACAATCAACAATAATACAACTGATGTGTACTAATAACGCGATATACATGACAGGCACATCCAATGTGTTTCTACCCCGTTTTGTCACACGTACGTTGTTCCGGGATATGGGTGGGCGGGTTTCTAAAATTCATCATCATTGACCGGTGTTTACAGAAATGACCTCCATTGTGCAAACATTTAAATGCCGTAGTACAGATTAACACGAAAGATTGTCGCTTGGGCTTGAGCGTCAATGCGTGTACATCAAGTTATTTCCATGCCTCTTCAACAGCTTTCTTTGTTTTTTAAACCTGGAAGTGCGCAGGGTGCATATTTAAAAAATCCGGATGTATATTAAAGGCAAATCATTGCCGACATATCCGCTGAACACATCAAGAGATGAGCAACAGCTGCTAAGCATACCAGTTCCGGGCGGCCGGATGAATAGCGCATATCGGACCGGACATATAGGTGTAGCCCTGCTTAATTCCATAGAAAGTGAATTTGTATGTACCCAGTGATCACAAAACGATGACCGCTAAAAATCTGTGTATTGATGGTTCCGGATCCGAACTAGTTCCAGTTCCGGGATCTATTTGAGGACTGGAACCATTGAACTGATCAGAACCGAGCCGGAAAGATGGTCAACTCAATTACCGTTACCCATCCTTTTCGTGTGATTATCCTCGGTATGTTTGGCTGGGGGTTAGTGCACGAATCCCATTTGGGCTTAGTGTCATCTGTACATGTCCTAAGGTGCCCATTAAGTGCTTGTTCACATTTTGTCGGGCTTTTGGATCACTTAACAATCAAAGTTGTTCAAATTCCAAAGGTTCCAGTTCCAAGGACCACAATGTTGTCCGGCGGAACCAGCACCCGAACCAATCCAGAAGCCTAGAATTTGAATAACGTATCGTATCAGTTGATGGAAAAAAGCGTCAACACCCAAATTCATACCCCCAGTGGACAGGTGGTGTCCCATTTCACGCTATGGACTACGGTAGGCTATTATTAATATTGGCCATTGGTCGGTCACTAAATTCATGCGAACGGATATACAAATTGGATATGATGGATTTATAGATCAAGGGAACAAGATTTGTTATGCCTATAGGATTATTATTGGCTTACGGTAGCTGTATGGTGGTTTGAATGTGAAATAATATCAAAGCTGCTATTTGAGAGAAAAATGCCAACAAGTATTCATTATCTGCTCCAAGTGATTCACCATCGCTTGACGATAGCCAAACGAAAACAGTCCTGAAGGTGTGCACTGCACGTAACAAAACGTACATCAATGACTCGGATCTGATATCTATATCATCTAACCCAACATGTCATGTTTGATTTGTCATTTTCGCAGTTGGATGGCTCTCAGATGTATATGTGCAAGGATCATACATGTGCACATGATACAAGGAACATCATATTAACGATTGAAGGGTACTTAGTGGGCGGGTCAGGACGGGTACCAAGAGAGTGATGAGCTGATTAGGAACTGCACCCCCCGGAGCTGCGGACCAGCGACACCCAAGATATTCTGATAATGATGGTATCTTAAAATTTGGGGTTGACAGAAACACTAATGCATTTACACGTCATCCATTTACAGGCGTGTTATTGAGTAGAGATTGATACGACTGTGAAGGGCCGGGTCACCGAAACTTCAGGATTGACTGGTGTAGACGGTTGAAGCCCATCAAGAAATCAAAAGGTCTAAGCCTGTGTTTCGACTGACGCAAGGTGCATCTGAATGCCTAACAATCAACAATTAAGGATTTGTGCAAAGTGGTTTGGTTGCTCGTTTCGATCTGTTTTCATGACGAGTGGCGCTTCATTTCACCGTCAGAGCCAATGTACCACGCAGATATGGCCACGTCACCGCAAGACACCTTTATCAGCTGGTTTTGTTCCAACGTGAAACATCGCTTAAGCAGGGCCCATTGAAAATGAAACCACACACATTATTTAGGCGCTGGGCTGAGGTGCGGTAACATGTGTTGCGCAATGGGGTTTAGTTGTCCGTTTGTACAACACAAGCCACAGAGCAAGGATGGTCCGAATCAGAGTAATTTCTGCGAACCCGGCCCCAAATATACTGACACATTGATACGGCACTGGTGTCATCGCATCATCATCATTGACAGTTAGCGCACATGTTGTGTCCTTGGGCATCCATTACGCCACTGCCAGCTACCGTAATCCTGTTATGATGCCATTGCAATGTTCCATACACGTGCTTCGAGTAATGATAGGAAGGTTACAGACATTCGTATGGTGGTGTATACTTTTGGAGGGATGAGATGGGAAATATTAGCAGGAATACGAACAATTTGCAGCTCAGCCTCGGAATGACCATTTTGACCAACAAAACAGTTTGACAACAGAAACTGCCTTTTTGTCCCATGTTCCTACGTATAAACCCTCAACGTATCAGAATTGAGATTTAGTCGCTCACTAACACGAATGGTTCAGACAGTAAATGTAAACGGGTGTGTTAGAGATCAAGATATTCTAATGCCATGTTAACTGATATGTATGTAGTTCACCAAATACAGTAGCAGGCTGGGCTCGATCATGTAACGTAACCAACCACTTAGTCGCGTGTCACTGCAATGTGTTACACGCTTGAATTAGTTACACTGCGTGGTTGCACACATGGATGTAATTGGAGATACGATCACGGGATCGCTGCGAATATGGGAGGAGGATAGACGAGGATTTACAGACACAACCCAAGGGGACTATGTCTTACTGTATTGAGAAGTGATACTTTTACACATGCATGTTCTTACTGTAAGTTGCAGATTTTTTTACTATCTAAGCATACCCCATGCGAAATATAGCAAAGTTTTTCGAGAAACGGCGATACGCCAATGGTTGTGTGAGCAATAATGGCGTGATGATTGCATACGGGTAATGAACACTATAAAAAGACCTTGTCAACTATCCAAACCAAAAGGTGGCTAAACGCGACGAGGAGTCAAACCAAACAGGCCCATAAGAAACTTGGTAAACGGGGAGCAGTAAAGTCTGGTCTCGCTTGCGATGATCGCACAAGTGTTTCCTGCAACACAAGTACTTACGTTATGCATTGTAATTTCGGTTGGGACCTATAGCTGGTTAGCCTGACAACATGTTCAAAGCCAAGTGGCCTTTCATTTGCAGATGTTTCACTGTGAACTGCGTTATGTATAAAGAAGTTTGAAGATAGGACCGGATCAGACCCAACCATCAACTTTAATACTCTGCGTCAACTATGTAGGCTGGATTGCTGTCTTAATCAAGGTCATAACTGAGTGTGTTCAATGAGTTTCGTCAGACAAATCTAATTTTCGCGCGAACAATTACAAAGACGTGCGGAGGAAGGGCAGGATAGCGACATTTATGGCAAAACACGGATGATAAAGAGCGCCAAAGTGGTTGTTAGTCAAGTTCACATATTAGTGACTGACTCTGCAATCATAGTATGGTAGTTTACAACTGCACTCACTTACTGACTTGTGCTGTGCACTGGTTCATTTCGTGACTCCAAGGGCTCGGTGATAATTCTACGATGTCTCTGGGCGCATCGTCTTAACTTTACTGACAACCGACAGCCTTAGTTTAAGTGAACACCTCTAAGCTTTTGATGAAGCGTGTTGATCACGGAAAGGATCGAGCTGTCTATGCAGAAACTCCAAATGCTCGAGTACCCATGTTGCCTGTGCACTGAAGGTGGCCCTTTATTGTTCTCTTCACTCTCACAGTGATGTGACACCTTTTATAACATTTTTCATGCCTCCACACCAGCATAGTTAATGCGTTTCGAGTCAAGAAGGGTCGTTTCACACGCTTGTTAACACACACGCAAGTAATAATAATGGTTACTAATTTCTGGCGTACACTCCTCCGCTCTGCTGTTTTATTATGGTTGGTGTTCATTTGTGTTATGAGAGTTGCCTGATCATAACATTGCAGCAATCTCCTCAACACAAGGTAGTATACCTGCAATGCTTGCATGTGATTGAGGTTGAGTGCACCATGAGCGTTGTATGTATGCGTACAAGACAGTTACATAGTTAGTTGAGGTTAGGCAGCATTTAGTCAACAACTATAGTGGTGTGTAACCTTGATATACGTCGATCCCAGGTCATGCGACGGAAACAATAGTGAGAAAAACTGCCGGTAGATGTCACATATTTACATAAGTTGTCATCCTTATTATCACAAGGCATGCACAATATTTTGCAATCTTGGTGAAACGACAAAGGTATACGGTATGGCCAGTGGCTACCGTAACCCGACAGTAGTGTCTGTTACAACGCAGTGATACGTCATTGATAGGTTAAAGATACAGAGAGCAGAGAGCAGCTTGTGTTTGCAGCGGTCAGGTAGCAACTTAGCAAACTGGCTAGCTGACGAGCTCAGGTTGCAAAACAAGACTATTTCGATATTTTGTCACCAAGCGGGTCCCAAACATCGCAGAGTCACCGCTATCAAAGCTATGAACGCGTATGGGCTCCAGAACAAATGAACCTCGGAATTTGGTTGCAAGCTCACTTGCTCGTAAGTGTTGTCTATATTTGCATAAGGCATGTCAAACAAGCAATACAACGGAATAATACTCGAGCCGCATAAGTGTTGCTGCTTTTGCGGTATTGACTTTTCTGGTGGTTGGCTATAGTGGTTGTTTCATCAATCACTGAGAGCGTTAAAGTTTCCCCATCAAGACGACTTACAGCTCGACTATAAACGAACTACTGTGCGAGCTTTAATGCCCAAACAATACAAGCAAGGTAGCGAGGCCAGCTTATAACATATCACCTTTACAAAGAACGTCAACGATATGGTGTACCTACCAGCTCATAGTAGATCGCTCAACCACTTTGTTATTTGGTAGAGCTTTCAATGTCTATTTGCTTTCAGGAGCTGCTGCGTACTGTACTTTAGGTCAGGTGTAAGTAGGGTGTATAAGCTTACAGTTCCATTGACTGAGACAAAATTCTTGCTTGTTGTATAGTGGGCTCATCAGGTGCACTTATATGTAGGTAAAAGAGCACAATAGCGCAGTTGGAGGTGTACCAGGTATGGGATTGTACATATACTTAACAAGAGGAACCAGTATAACTAGCAACCGGCCTGCTGCGACCCACGTGGTGCACCAAAATGTACAGTGAACAGAGTCTGGCATAAGAACGATGACGACTTAGTGACAACGCCGCTGACACTCATGTTCAGCATTGCAAACACGAGGCGGGAGATGGGAACTGCACAAAGTACACATACGTATGTACCTATGAGGAATAGGAGACGAAAACAGAAGTCGTTTTAAACTCATATTTCCGCAAATTCCAAGAATTAGGATAAAAAAAGTGGTTAGAAATGAACGGAGCCGAACGAAATGCAAGAACGGCTCAAAACACACATGTATCATCGTCCAAAAGATTCCAAAAACTGTGATTTGTCTTCAAAAGAGCATCGTGGTATCGAGAAAAGGGAGGGATCGTTAGCTGGCTATTATTCAACAGTCGTGATGTCGCAGCGGAAGACCGGCAGCAAGCAAAAGAGCAGTTTTAGTTTCAATGGCACTGTCATTGGAGCAGCGTTAAGGGTATCATCTCCCCTCTATCACTCGTCGTAGCGCGAAGACAAGCTATCAAATTTGGGCCACTGCCGCAGATTTGGAGGCCGCAGTATTTTTGACCGACGTTTTGCGAGTTGTCAAGGAACGAAATCTGTGAATTTGCTGCAACACGAACCTCAGGCGACGTATAGTCGCAATGGTAAGAACGGCGGAGGGGTATCTTTGGCTGGCGCAGAAACCAGATCCGCTAAAACGCTCCCTAATGAGGCTCACTTCAGAGAGCGCAAGTGACACGACTTGCGTCATGTACTGCATGTACCGTATATCGCGCGCAAGTTATGACTTTCCAGTCGTAAGGCACACTTTGCCTTGAACCGTTCCGTTGCAGAACTGGTGTTAGAGACCAACCACTGGCTGGCTACCGTATAACCGAATTGCTGAATTGCAGGATGTTCTGAGCATTAGGGATGTTTGTCATAGCGGACGCTGAAACGATACACACGTCAGCAAGAATCAAAACACTCATCTTTTGGCCGTACTGTGCAACGCCATATTTTGCATTTCTCTCTGTGTGTGTGTGTCACTGTTAATTCATAAGCTCTAATTGTGTCCAGACGTGCGTGTCCTTATTCTGCTATTTGCGCTGCGCGTTAATCACTGATCCCCACGGGCCGGCTTTTACACAAATAAGGTGGTCGTATTGGGTTCAAGTCCCCGGAGGTCGCTACCGGTACCGGTTCCCTTCTTGGAGCGTGAACCGTGTAACCATTTCCAGATTAACCCATCGAGGCATTTTGTAACCGAATTTGAGCTCCACAAAGGCTCAGAGCGACACGTGTAGCCGACTGGCTTGCTTTCTTGATCTTGTTATCTTGTTTTCAATAGGCTTGAATAATAATACATGGGAAACGCTAATTGGTTAAGATCACTGTGGGTGGATGCTTGCCTGGGGCCGGTTAGAGTGCCTCCATGGGCTCTTTAATGTTTTGGTTTTAGGCCCTTTGGTCACCAAATGGGGTTATCTGACCCGACACAAGCTGTTTCACGCTTCAATTGAGACACAAGCGTTGCGGACAGATAATTTTTCGTGTTTCCAGCAAAACGGTGTTCGTGCTAAGTGTATCTTGGATTGTCCTAGGCCGCGGTAAGGGGCGCTATCTCAAGTCAGGCTTTATATTATTTCAAAGTTTGAAGCAGCACCTCCGACAGCTGCAAATTTGATAGCTGCAAGTTTCAGTCAACCGCAGATATTATTGAGTTACCGTTATCCAGCACCTGTGCTATTTGCTCCTGAACAAAAACCACAAACCTCACGTTTAGCGCGAAATACAATTGAATAGTGCCTTATCAGTCATCGCCTCGAGTTAAATCGAAATTAAGGGTTACCGTCTGCTGAGATACATTATACATAGCGCACCTTTAATTGCGGAGTAGCTAGAGATAGGCGGATAGCCACGGCAAATTGCATGTTATTGCGCTTTTAGGATCGGCTAACGAGCTTGATCTTAACAACCATGATACGTCTGAATCATAAGTCCTCTAACTGTCGAGCAAGCTGGGCCAGTTTGCTGAGGTTTGAACCGGAAAGTTCTGTTAGGGATCCCTGATACGGACTTGAGTAAGTTCCAGTGCCGTGTTCAGGGTGCACTGTGCATAGGTTCTCCTGGTACCCTAAGGTCTACATTCTGTACTTGCGTCACTCCACATGTGATGTATCAGATATAGATTGCTGCACAGATATGTATCACACAGACAATAAGGGCGCGCTACCGTAACCCGGAGAACTACAGTATGACAAACGCGCGCGTGACACGAAACGGATATACAGAAGCACGAGGACAGCTAAGGGGTGATACATAAAATATGTAAATGATAAGTCCGGAAATAGGTCATAGATGGCCACGGCTCTCACGTACACGTTTTGGGAAGAATACCGCTGAGCACTTTGGAGCTGCAGCGAAAGAGCGCGCTAGAGTTCGAGATCTGAATCCAGGAACTGGAACCAAGATTCCAGACGGAACAGGAACTCCTCATCCAAATAGTTGTTGTCAGGTTTCAAGCACACGGGTACTTGAATAAGATGGCATGATCTCAAATCTTGAGTGTTGGAGGTGGTTGGTCAAAGTGCATGCGCTCAAATGACACATGCGTGTATACCTATACATACGAAGAGCGTATCTTGTAAGCAACCGAGCCGGGGCGTAACATAATCGGCCATAATACGAAGCGACTCAAGAAGATGTGCCATGCCGGGTTGAAAATTCAATTTTGGGTTTAAAGAGCATGTGAGGACACCCATGTCTCCGACGCCATCTGAGAGCACCACCACCGTGACAATATCAATGGGGCATTATGTATATGAGCAGGCCGAAGCGTGCCAGAATGCAGTATTATTCAAAAATCGGACAAAATCTGAAAAGTGCATCACAACGCAAAAAGTTGGATGATATTTCTGCCCGTTTTAGAATGAGTTAATGATAAGATTGTAGGAGGATAAATGAATATTGTAAAAACTGCTCTTGTATCCATGCAGGCCCATGATCTCTCCTCTGCGCTGAATCCGCGACTGTCAATAGGTTGCATAATGCGAACATAACAGCCGTATCATGTCTGGTTCTGGTTAATGATAGGCTCCCTGGGGTGAAGCATCATATCACGAGCCGAGAAACAGTACGATACTTTAATGAGATGAGAGAACATGTTAATGCGCTGTCATTAAGTCTGGTACCATAAAATCATTAATATGGAACAGAGCAAAACTCATCGGAGTTTCACATAAGCGCAAAACGAGAAAAGGATATGTACCGCGGTGTGGACCCAATGAAAAAAGGAACGTGTTCACTCAAAACAAATAAATAACACGACACAGTGGGAACAATAGTAGGCACTTGGCTTTTTGTGTTCAGATGTTTAAAGAGGTCGTACCGCAAAAGGTGAAAAAACCGTCATGTGTGTCTCTGCGCGCATAAAGACTGCAACGCACGCAGTAGTTTACGCACTTCATTATTTCATTCATTCATGTTATAAAAGTGAACGAAACATTTTTGCGGTGTGAGTCACAGCCTTGGATACAGTCAAAGTCAAGTACCACATACCAACATCTACAGTACATACGATAGTAAACTGATGACAATGTTACGGTGTAAAGTCAAGAGGTCAATTTGCATCCGTACTTGTTTCAGAATAATGACACCGCCATAGCGTAATTCTAACTGATATTCTATACGAGGGTTAAACGGCAGCCACTATTGTTCACCTTCAAGCATTCACCTTGCAGTCCGGAATGGAACGATCGTGTTGGCCCTCTAAAACTTGACTTTGAAACACGTAGATAGAGGTCCATCAAGCAGAAAAGTCGGATTGCATTCCAAATGTGAACAAAACGAAACCGTTTCATTGGAATGTGTTCATGTGCAAGTTTCTTGTGGCACTTGGGCACCTTTAAAAAGTACATGTGGAAGTGGAACTAGCCATTCCACGCTGTTATTAAAGGCGACATGGATCAATACAGTAATCCACTAGCTACATGATCACCATCAGTGGTAATTATTCCGGTCAATGGGTTCCATTTGCTGTCAACTCATTCAAGGGAAATAATTACTGTTTTTGGTGCAGACTTACACAGCACAAAAGTGTTAAACATGAGCCACCTTTGCACGCAAGCTATAGTAACCAGTACACTTGTTAATTTGAGTATCTTTGGGTCATTCTCAACAATAACGGTCCAAAGAACGGGACAGGTGAACATGAATTGAGCAACAGGTCATGATCAACGTGGCTGCACAATTGTGAAAGGTTGGGTTAAATGGCAGCAATTAAGGTCTACCGTATTTTTTTGAATTGATATCTTTCGTGTCTTGGCAACAGCAGGGACAACAAACACTTTTACGTAAGATGTAGAGAAAGAAGTACGGTAGTTATGAAAGATGGGTTTGGTAACACGATCAGTGGGCCCTCGGTTTGGGTGGCATTGGTTACAGAAAATGTAATTGCAACCACGTGCACTGTGTGGCCCAAAAGTACCCCTTCCCACCACAAAAGCTCTTGTATGTCATCATTTCTAGAGACTGCTACCACTTATAAACTTGTGCATGAACTTTTCTGCCACATTTAACGGCGTCTGACTGACCTCGCCAGCTAGTATAATATGTTGGGGGAGTTTATTTATTTATTTTTATTTGCGGTTTGCATTTAAGACATCACATCAATCAGGAAGGGGGTGTTTTGACGTGTCTGCTGCACAGTCAGGAGTTGCGTGTACTTAAACGTCAACGTCAACATTATACAGCACATTACATGTATCAAAACAAAAAAATTTAATACGCTTTCGGTGCTGCAGCAGTCACATGACACCTGAACCTAAACCAGAACTTCATGTTGCAGGCTTCAAATGCAAAATGGTACGATATCACGTAGCAGTTTTGTAATTGAGCTACCGTAGTACACACATGGGTGAATACCACCTTTAATTCGAATCTTCACTAAACTGTATGCACACAGCGCGTGTATGATGTCACACTCATGGCGCCTTACTGTGTGACTTAATCAAAATAGTTTGCATAGTTAACCGTTTCTAAACATCGAAAATACATATATTAAATATGCATGGGCCACGGTACCTCGGTGTTGAAAAAAGTTTGGAATAAATTAACTGTATGTAGCATGCGCTCAACACGCGTGAAATGTATGATATTAGTCTGGCAGTTATACATTACGCGTAGACGGTGAAATTAGCCCATTGATCATTATGACAAATACGTAAATCAATAATGACACATGCCATACCCAGTAGTCATTCATAAATATGTGCCCATTGCGTTTTTACTCTATCTTTGGTGGGCAAGGGGGGAATGGGGGAGGGGTTGAAGCTCAATCCTGAGGGAAAACAGCAAAGAACTGTGTTGATGCATGAATGTGAGCAAGACCAATTCAAAAGTTTTTATTAGTAAGATTGCAATGCATCATCCCAACACGGTACATCATAAGCAGTGTTCTTCTTTGTTTTTGCCAAAAAATTTGATAAGCAAAAAGTTTTGAATGAATGCCCTTGTCTGCACATGATGTTTTATGACTCGCTTCAGTTACTCAAGTGCGCGTCATGCTACAGAACTCGCGGGGGTTGTAATAAAAACGGTAATGTTTACCATTTGTGAGCAACAAAACATAAATGTGGTATGAATAGTTAACGCTACCTTTCGTGCCCGAAAGTTCAAACTCGATCTTTCTTGGCCGAGAATTTCGGCCGTGCCGGCTCAGTCAAAAACCCCACAGTTTGTGTCCTTCAATTTTTTTAACAGGCTTACATAACGTAAGGCCGCACCAGGGCCCGAATTGACCGGACCCAAATCTCATGGGCTTCGGTTCCCGGGACCAGGCAGTCACCCTGACTGATGTGCACTATTCGAAAATGACTCGTTTTAATCAAAACTAACAAAAC
>JASAMV010001508.1:0-14723 GCA_030248065.1 Rhynchonema sp. JSB1_4 | reverse complement strand
GCTTGGCGCTCGCGACTTTGGAGTGAGCGCCAAGCAATGGAAAAACTGTAATGGAGATGGACGCGAGTGACGGACACTCAAAGCGCGCCACGCGCGCTAACGCTTGGCGCTCGCGACTTTGGAGTGAGCGCCAAGCAATGGAAAAACTGTAATGGAGATGGACGCGAGTGACGGACACTCAAAGCGCGCCACGCGCGCTAACGCTTGGCGCTCGCGACTTTGGAGTGAGCGCCAAGCAATGGAAAAACTGTAATGGAGATGGACGCGAGTGACGGACACTCAAAGCGCGCCACGCGCGCTAACGCTTGGCGCTCGCGACTTTGGAGTGAGCGCCAAGCAATGGAAAAACTGTAATGGAGATGGACGCGAGTGACGGACACTCAAAGCGCGCCACGCGCGCTAACGCTTGGCGCTCGCGACTTTGGAGTGAGCGCCAAGCAATGGAAAAACTGTAATGGAGATGGACGCGAGTGACGGACACTCAAAGCGCGCCACGCGCGCTAACGCTTGGCGCTCGCGACTTTGGAGTGAGCGCCAAGCAATGGAAAAACTGTAATGGAGATGGACGCGAGTGACGGACACTCAAAGCGCGCCACGCGCGCTAACGCTTGGCGCTCGCGACTTTGGAGTGAGCGCCAAGCAATGGAAAAACTGTAATGGAGATGGACGCGAGTGACGGACACTCAAAGCGCGCCACGCGCGCTAACGCTTGGCGCTCGCGACTTTGGAGTGAGCGCCAAGCAATGGAAAAACTGTAATGGAGATGGACGCGAGTGACGGACACTCAAAGCGCGCCACGCGCGCTAACGCTTGGCGCTCGCGACTTTGGAGTGAGCGCCAAGCAATGGAAAAACTGTAATGGAGATGGACGCGAGTGACGGACACTCAAAGCGCGCCACGCGCGCTAACGCTTGGCGCTCGCGACTTTGGAGTGAGCGCCAAGCAATGGAAAAACTGTAATGGAGATGGACGCGAGTGACGGACACTCAAAGCGCGCCACGCGCGCTAACGCTTGGCGCTCGCGACTTTGGAGTGAGCGCCAAGCAATGGAAAAACTGTAATGGAGATGGACGCGAGTGACGGACACTCAAAGCGCGCCACGCGCGCTAACGCTTGGCGCTCGCGACTTTGGAGTGAGCGCCAAGCAATGGAAAAACTGTAATGGAGATGGACGCGAGTGACGGACACTCAAAGCGCGCCACGCGCGCTAACGCTTGGCGCTCGCGACTTTGGAGTGAGCGCCAAGCAATGGAAAAACTGTAATGGAGATGGACGCGAGTGACGGACACTCAAAGCGCGCCACGCGCGCTAACGCTTGGCGCTCGCGACTTTGGAGTGAGCGCCAAGCAATGGAAAAACTGTAATGGAGATGGACGCGAGTGACGGACACTCAAAGCGCGCCACGCGCGCTAACGCTTGGCGCTCGCGACTTTGGAGTGAGCGCCAAGCAATGGAAAAACTGTAATGGAGATGGACGCGAGTGACGGACACTCAAAGCGCGCCACGCGCGCTAACGCTTGGCGCTCGCGACTTTGGAGTGAGCGCCAAGCAATGGAAAAACTGTAATGGAGATGGACGCGAGTGACGGACACTCAAAGCGCGCCACGCGCGCTAACGCTTGGCGCTCGCGACTTTGGAGTGAGCGCCAAGCAATGGAAAAACTGTAATGGAGATGGACGCGAGTGACGGACACTCAAAGCGCGCCACGCGCGCTAACGCTTGGCGCTCGCGACTTTGGAGTGAGCGCCAAGCAATGGAAAAACTGTAATGGAGATGGACGCGAGTGACGGACACTCAAAGCGCGCCACGCGCGCTAACGCTTGGCGCTCGCGACTTTGGAGTGAGCGCCAAGCAATGGAAAAACTGTAATGGAGATGGACGCGAGTGACGGACACTCAAAGCGCGCCACGCGCGCTAACGCTTGGCGCTCGCGACTTTGGAGTGAGCGCCAAGCAATGGAAAAACTGTAATGGAGATGGACGCGAGTGACGGACACTCAAAGCGCGCCACGCGCGCTAACGCTTGGCGCTCGCGACTTTGGAGTGAGCGCCAAGCAATGGAAAACTGTAATGGAGATGGACGCGAGTGACGGACACTCAAAGCGCGCCACGCGCGCTAACGCTTGGCGCTCGCGACTTTGGAGTGAGCGCCAAGCAATGGAAAACTGTAATGGAGATGGACGCGAGTGACGGACACTCAAAGCGCGCCACGCGCGCTAACGCTTGGCGCTCGCGACTTTGGAGTGAGCGCCAAGCAATGGAAAAACTGTAATGGAGATGGACGCGAGTGACGGACACTCAAAGCGCGCCACGCGCGCTAACGCTTGGCGCTCGCGACTTTGGAGTGAGCGCCAAGCAATGGAAAACTGTAATGGAGATGGACGCGAGTGACGGACACTCAAAGCGCGCCACGCGCGCTAACGCTTGGCGCTCGCGACTTTGGAGTGAGCGCCAAGCAATGGAAAACTGTAATGGAGATGGACGCGAGTGACGGACACTCAAAGCGCGCCACGCGCGCTAACGCTTGGCGCTCGCGACTTTGGAGTGAGCGCCAAGCAATGGAAAACTGTAATGGAGATGGACGCGAGTGACGGACACTCAAAGCGCGCCACGCGCGCTAACGCTTGGCGCTCGCGACTTTGGAGTGAGCGCCAAGCAATGGAAAACTGTAATGGAGATGGACGCGAGTGACGGACACTCAAAGCGCGCCACGCGCGCTAACGCTTGGCGCTCGCGACTTTGGAGTGAGCGCCAAGCAATGGAAAAACTGTAATGGAGATGGACGCGAGTGACGGACACTCAAAGCGCGCCACGCGCGCTAACGCTTGGCGCTCGCGACTTTGGAGTGAGCGCCAAGCAATGGAAAAACTGTAATGGAGATGGACGCGAGTGACGGACACTCAAAGCGCGCCACGCGCGCTAACGCTTGGCGCTCGCGACTTTGGAGTGAGCGCCAAGCAATGGAAAACTGTAATGGAGATGGACGCGAGTGACGGACACTCAAAGCGCGCCACGCGCGCTAACGCTTGGCGCTCGCGACTTTGGAGTGAGCGCCAAGCAATGGAAAAACTGTAATGGAGATGGACGCGAGTGACGGACACTCAAAGCGCGCCACGCGCGCTAACGCTTGGCGCTCGCGACTTTGGAGTGAGCGCCAAGCAATGGAAAAACTGTAATGGAGATGGACGCGAGTGACGGACACTCAAAGCGCGCCACGCGCGCTAACGCTTGGCGCTCGCGACTTTGGAGTGAGCGCCAAGCAATGGAAAAACTGTAATGGAGATGGACGCGAGTGACGGACACTCAAAGCGCGCCACGCGCGCTAACGCTTGGCGCTCGCGACTTTGGAGTGAGCGCCAAGCAATGGAAAAACTGTAATGGAGATGGACGCGAGTGACGGACACTCAAAGCGCGCCACGCGCGCTAACGCTTGGCGCTCGCGACTTTGGAGTGAGCGCCAAGCAATGGAAAAACTGTAATGGAGATGGACGCGAGTGACGGACACTCAAAGCGCGCCACGCGCGCTAACGCTTGGCGCTCGCGACTTTGGAGTGAGCGCCAAGCAATGGAAAAACTGTAATGGAGATGGACGCGAGTGACGGACACTCAAAGCGCGCCACGCGCGCTAACGCTTGGCGCTCGCGACTTTGGAGTGAGCGCCAAGCAATGGAAAAACTGTACTGGAGATGGACGCGAGTGACGGACACTCAAAGCGCGCCACGCGCGCTAACGCTTGGCGCTCGCGACTTTGGAGTGAGCGCCAAGCAATGGAAAAACTGTAATGGAGATGGACGCGAGTGACGGACACTCAAAGCGCGCCACGCGCGCTAACGCTTGGCGCTTGCGACTTTGGAGTGAGCGCCAAGCAATGGAAAAACTGTAATGGAGATGGACGCGAACGACGGACACTCAAAGCGCGCCACGCGCGCTAACGCTTGGCGCTCGCGACTTTGGAGTGAGCGCCAAGCAATGGAAAAACTGTAATGGAGATGGACGCGAGTGATGGACACTCAAAGCGCGCCACGCGCGCTAACGCTTGGCGCTCGCGACTTTGGAGTGAGCGCCAAGCAATGGAAAAACTGTAATGGAGATGGACGCGAGTGACGGACACTCAAAGCGCGCCACGCGCGCTAATGCTTGGCGCTCGCGACTTTGGAGTGAGCGCCAAGCAATGGAAAAACTGTAATGGAGATGGACGCGAGTGACGGACACTCAAAGCGCGCCACGCGCGCTAACGCTTAACGCAAACGCTGGAAATGTGTGCGCGTGCGCGAAGATTTGCTCCTGAACAATTACCTGCGTTTGGATTAAAATAGTCTCGTGTCTCGTCGAACACGATGTAGTACACTTATAATAATAGTACTGTTTTGTTTAAGTTGTTATACTTCTCAGCAAATTGAGAACACAACAGTGCAAAGATCTAAGCACAACATGCACAAACTGACCTTTAGTGTGTGCGTGTGTGTGTGTGTGTGTGTGTGTGTGTGTGTGTGTGTGTGTGTGTGTGTGTGTGTGTGTGTGTGTGTGTGTGTGTGTGTGTGTGTGTGTGTGTGTGTGTGTGTGTGTGTGTGTGTGTGTGTGTGTGTGTGTGTGTGTGTGTGTGTGTGTGTGTGTGTGTGTGTGTGTGTGTGTGATATAGTGGTACTCGATTTTCATTTTCAATCGACACGGTAACTTTTATGAAGTTCACGAACAAGTCGTTTTTCTGATGCGATGTCTTCATGTGGCATTCTCCCTGCACCGTCACGTTATCCGAAACGATGTTGGGCGAGCTGTGCACTATTGATCGGTTTATAGTCGGCGTGTAGGGCAGGGGCTGTGCTCGCTTTCGTAGCTGAGTTGGCAGAGCAGCTGATCGGTTATCAGGTCGGATGTCGCAGTTCTCTCCGAAACGTTGTTTAGTGGTCGCAAGTAGCAGGAAAAGGCAGATCACAATTGCGCGCTTCTTTTTGCACGGGTTTTCTTTTCGGTTGCGTGATAAGAATAAGAATGGTGCTTAAGAATGGTGAAATACTGATATTAATTTTAAAAAAAGTCAAAATTAAAATAAAACAATAAACAATACGAAATTTGTTTCATGTGTTGAATGCAATTCAACCTGTGATTTCAATTCACGTTAGATTTTCATGTTTTTCTAACAGGATTTGCTACATTGCCTGCGGGCGTTTGCATTCACCTGGCACTGGAGGTGCAAAAACTCAAATAAATAAAAATAAACAAATGAATGCACTGACGACCTTGCCCACGATATCATATTGGTCGCACAATGACTTTATAAGAATTGGTCAAATTTTTTTCCTGAATCGCAAAGCAGGCAGGGCAGGGCAATGACGTTGCGTTACCCAACGTGGGTGCTCTGGTAGATTATTTTCAGATGAAAATGTTTTGTGAGAATCACAAATAGCACAGTGGTTAAGACTCACTGAACATGAAAATCAGGATGGATTTGCTGAATTCTTATATGGTCATTGTGCAACCAATATCTGGCAGCTGCAAGATCGTGATTTGTGCGTTGTGCGCGCTCAGCTTGCTGGCTCAAGTTTGATGTGCAGTTTGTCGATTCACAAACTTCAAACTTAGGTAAAGCGCGCCTTTTGAGGCAATACTGATGGCATACACAGCTGAACGAATGCCTGTACAGTAGTTCGTAGCTGAGATTTAAAAAAATGAGGGCTTTTCAGAAGATGCTAACTTTACTCACACGCTATAAACAATAGTCCCGCTTTGCTTATTTAGTAATCGCTTTATGTGACACGCGTATTCCATGATTGAATCCGATAGAATATGCAAATACATAGTAACTAAAGTTGATTTTCTGGGTTCATAACATAATATGACAGCCTTCGGCTAGTACTTATCGCATTTGCAGCCTTCCGTGTCGCTAACAGGATCGGGAGGCAAAGTTGGTTCGACCACGTGTAATTGTGGATTGGGAAAGATTTTGAAATCTAAATGGACATACTTGTGAGTTTTTACCCAATAAAACTATCTTATTACTGTGATTGGCTTGTTTGACACATAACCAAGAACGCCAAGTTGTTGTTCTTTCTTTCAATCGCGTTCGTACGCAGTCACGGTAAACTATTGCGATGACTTTCGCCTGTTTCCCACTGACACACCTGTTTGTGCCTTGGTTTGTGTTCGGTCTAGGCGCTAGGAGTCTCCGGTTCCTCCATCCCCACCCTGGGCAACAACAAATCCGCATGTCTGCTGCCTCCAACAAAAGCAGTTTTATCGGCTAAACACGGCTTGATTGTACCGATCTGGTATATATTTCGTGAGTTTATGGTTCAGTTGATGGGATATTCGTAAAGTCTCTCTCTCTGTTCTTTAATACCTTTCACTATTTTAGCATGAGCGACAAAAAAGACGATGTGCTATTGCATCTATGTTGTATCTATTATATTTTGATCGTATTCTGGTTTTCCTCGTTTGGTTTAGAGTTTTTTGTTTCACAAATATAAAACTTGTCATGCCGATCCTTAATCTTAGTCTTTGTACTTCTCATGTATCATAGCACTTTCATTACTCTTCATTACTCTTTTTTCTATGTGTATCTGAGTTACTATACTATTCAAGCCTGATCTGGAAAGTTCTGTTTCATATTCGTTCGTTATGTACTGTCAGACATTGTTTCTACACATGAAATTAAACGAAAAAATGAACATAAAGTTGTAGTATTGACCATGTTGTGATACACAGTTTTTACTTGCCGCCGACCACCCTCAAAAAAGCAACAATAAGATGAAGATTATAAAACGCAAAGTATTCAGATTATTTAGTCAGACAATTGCTGAGACTCAGAATGTGTCAGAAAGGGAAAGAGCATGTTCGCAAGCCTGAAAATAAGTGTCATGGACTTATGTCGACACATTTTCGTTGCGCGAAACGCTAAAAGCTTCTGGCTTGACGCTCCACACTGTAGACATTATCGGTGCCAGCTGTGGGCATGAATCCACGTCGTTTGGCCAGCAAGACCCGCCGGACCAGGTCAAGCAGACAGACGCTCGTCGACGTGGGGAGGCAAGTCTCCAAGTCGTGACCTTTTAAGCCTTGTCTAAGGACGCCCTTAGTCATAGTGGAAAATGGAAAATGGGAAATGAAAAAAAATTCAATGCCCCAGTTTTCCATTTCCATTTTCCAATATGACTAATTGCATACTGGAAAATGGAAATGAAATAAAACATTTTCTGCAGCAGTCATGTTTTGACATGTGACAAAAACATTTTCTGTTCCGCTCAATTCTAGGTCCCTTATTGGTCACATTTTACACAGAAAAAGTTTTGTTTCATTTCCATTTTCCATTTCCAGTATGCCCTTAGTCAAATTGGAAAATGGAAATGGAAAACTTGGACATAGAATATTTTTTCATTTCCATTTCCACTTTGACTAAGGGCGCCCTAAGATCTATGTACCTAAGGTAAGCTTAACAAAAACACAGCGGCCGCCGTTTTTCCAACGCTGTTTTTTCCGTACCCCGAACGAGCCAGGTGGGGTCCCATGAGCAAAAGCATTTCTGATGCCGCAACGGTGTGCAAACAAGAGTTCGGCGAACTGTATTCAGTTTGTCAGTATACCAGGAATGTTGATCACAGATGCCAGATGCCAACAACGCTTTTTTTGGAGTTTGTGCTGGAGTTTTCCAAATAGAGCCCATTTGCCCCGAACAGAGCTCTCCGACCGCTTGGAGGTCAATTGGCCAGTGGTGTTCGCACCGACGAGGCCCGTCTATGAAAACAGGCCGAAACTCACTACTGTCACATTGTTATTCGCATCGTACAGTATATGCGGGGTGTGCTTTGTGGGCACGTGAAAACGCATATGACGCGTGGTGTGCTTCAGCGGTTGCGACCCAAACTCTAAGTCAGGTTTTTGGGGCTTTCCCTTGGCTGTCCACCAAACCGATGAGACCAAGGCAACCGCGTTCATCCCTCCACGCGTCGTATGCGTTTGCACGTGCCCAGAAAGCACACCCGCATATGTTTACCACCCAGTGCAAATGTGCAGACAGGCCACAAGCCGATTGTACATTTGGTCGCAAACGTTTCCGAATAGAGCTTACACGTTGGTATATATTTCGTCGTAAATGCATCAGGCGCCATTTTGCGCCCTGAGTCGCAGTCGCTCATATAGTCCTACACCCGAAAATTTCTGTAAAAAATTATTTCGCACTCAATTTGCAGTGTGACTTCCAACCTTCCGACCCAGATATACAGTAGGCTGACATCGCTAGTGAAAAATGTTCGTCCCGTTCGATTATCTTCATGTGGTCATACTGCTGCTGGCTGGCTTGCTGTTTGTGCAATCCACCAAAGTTGATACCAAGAAAAGTTAGTTCATCGATGCTTCACTTCAAGTTTCTCTGAAGTGTTTTTCAAGGTGAAATGAGGTTATTTCAAGAAAAATGCAAAATACGAGCATCAAAATCATTATAGGCTGGGTTCGAATAACCTTTACGGTAAACAGTATCAGTGAATGTTGACTTATCCCAAATAAAAATTACACGACCAGAAGCACAACAACGTGATCATGCCAGATAATAATTACTTCAGGCTATCTTCTCGAAATTAGGAATGGTGCGCTTTCCAGTTACAATGACTACAAACAAGAGGAGTCTCCGTATATGTTCTGGTTGTTTGGATCGTACGGTACAGACACGACAAAGATCACGAAAACTCATCGCGTCAACACGTCTAACTTCGATGATTGCAGGAGACACTTACTGTCCAAGTACGTTCTGGCTTACAATAGTGCTGGTGATCAAATCAAGTCGTCAAATCGTATATATTATTTCTCGCGCTCATTTGGGGCTCATGTATTATTGTTTGATTTGACAACTTCAATTGTCGACAGTGATGTTGTGTACTATTAGGCAGTTTTTTTTGTGGATACAATGTGCTACGCAGCACACCCACACACCCTCTCACAGCGAAGACCACGGCGTGGGGTATAATAAATTTCCAAATTCGCTGTCGCACAGTAAAATAGTTAGTTAGTTAATGTAGTTAATAGTTATATATAGTTAATGTCAAGTTATAAACCCGAACGCTAACCATGCGCGGTTTTGAAACATTGCGCGCAGCAGCCTGGCTGGCTGGCATGCTGCGTGTGTGTTGGCTGTCCGAATGTTTTACAAGTTGATTTTAGGGTTTGGAACCTGACATTTACTATGGGGCGTACTTTACTGTGTGGCAGCGAATTTGTTAATTTACAATACCAGGTCATTGCCAGCGCAATTGCAAATGCATATTTCTGGCAACGTGTGTTTCAAAAACATTAACAGAAATTGGTCAAATCCTATACGTTACTGTACATTTCAAGGACAATAACCAAAATTGCAGCCTTTGCAACGATACATTCAAATACAACTTGCTAGATGTGGGAGCAGTGACGTCCGTGATTATACGTGCACCGCCGATTAACACATCCCATAACCTGCAAAGTACGCTGTTGGCAGAGAAATTGAAATTGAGAAAGAGAAGATGTTGACCTTGCGTGTCGTTGGTTTCCACAACTGTTTGTGGGTCTATACAAACCCACGGGCTAAAATTCATGTGGTCAACCAGGGTTGAATTTAAGAGCATTGGGTGCTAACTTTCTCAATCCAGGGTCCACAAAGCTGAAATCTTGGATAAAGATGTTTAGATGGGATATCAGTTCGGCAACAATTTTAGGAACTCTCACAAAGTTTGGCGTGCCAATTGCAAGTAAATCGTCAGTTATATGACCTTTTAAGTCCCGGATTTGCATTTTTTGCAAAATTTTAAAAACGAAAAAAACTGGGGAAAAATATGTATGAATGCAACTAGATCTCAGTCGAAAGACGATGTGTGTTTCACACAGACCTATGTACATGTAACAGCCATTGAACGCTGCCGTTTTCGAAAATTCCAACCGAGTCGTGTACAACAGTGATCGTCCAGTACGAAATTCGTTGACTTTTTAAATTAAATTTCAGAGGCGTTGCATGTGACGGGCATAAGGATACAGGTCGATGCCAGATGGGTGGACTTTAAATGGGTGGATGGAAAGACAGTGTACATTTGAGCCAAATTTGTGGTTTTTATTGTGTGAAATGTCCCTATCAAACGGTATAGGAGTTTGACACGAAACCAGTTTCGTGGTTGCTTTATGCGTTCGGACATCGCGTTTCGATTATTGAGCCAAAACAAGGGGCTCGATATTATGTATCAGGAAGTCCACCGATCCACAATAAAGTTTCAGATTATACGTATAGCTGTAAACACACTAGCATTATGGAAATGTGAGGAGCGAAAACTTCTTTTTCACGCAAAATGGAACAATTTTTTCCGGCTGACGGGGGCTGACGAGATGAGATGGACGGCTGCACACTGCGTCGCTGGCTGGACGGCGTGGTCGGAATGCAGCGTCACTTGCGGCCAAGCTACAGGAATGAGGACGCGCGAGTATAAGGTTGGCAAGATTGGATTATAGTGCTTGGCAATCAATACATCCGTCTCTGCCCAAATTGCCAACCACGGCAGGCGGCACCGCCTAAGACGCTGGTTCAAAGAATGTCGCGTCCATTTTTTCGGTGGTGTCTGATTTTTTTAGACTATTCGAGTCATTTTTAGGCTGACTTTTCCTGTGTCAGAATGGACATTATTGTTTCAAATCAACACAAAATTCGACCAGAGTAAAATCTGTGCATATGTACGTAGATATGTATAAACAGCGTTGGCGCCACGGTAGAAAAATAGTGATCGTCATTATCAATTTTGAATCCACATGTCGTGTCTGTGTCCTGGTAGTCTTCATTTGCTGTTCTTTATCCCCCGCGCAGATATACGGTGTACCTGACCTGCCGACTGATTCGGGGGAATGTATGGAGCGATCCCAGGAAACGAAGGGTTGTGCGCCTACCAACACCTGTCCCACTACGACACTGTCATCTAGTTCACCAATACCAGCTCTGTCCAGCACCCCCAAAACATCAGCTTTGAAGCCGATCGTACCCTTTTGGGCCAAAGCCACCGTGATCGCACTGGTCATTACGCTCTGTATTCTCATAGCGATCGTAGTTGTGATTGCGTGCATGTTGAAACGTCAGCCTCGACAAGCAAAAGATCGCGATCTCGAACCTAGACATCGGTTGGCTTCAGTTTTTGTATACTTCGGTGCCAGCGTGCCGTGCCATTCCTGTGTGCAGGTCTGGGCCAAAAAGTTCGAAAAAGGTCCGAGTTCTACCAGCTGGTCTGAATTGACCACGTATGGAAAGCTCGTGGCTTTCCAGTGAATCTCGGACCCAGTGAATCAAGGATTACTCACCGTGCCCGTTTTTTCATCAGTTTACGGCAAGCCAGTTGTCCGGCTCACACTTGCTGAGCCTTAAACCCAAGCCTAAACGTAGGTTTTACTCTTAGCCCTGTGACCATTTTGTGTGTTCCAACACCCTGACCCGCCATATTCTAGTCAGAAGACGTACCAAACCAGCAAACACACCTCGGATACGACGAAAACGATGACCAAAAGTACAACGACGACGAGTAGTAGTGGTCAGACAACAGGCAGCAAGACCAGCAGGTCAAAATCGAAGATTCGCTCGAAATACTAATGATAACGGACTATTTTTGCTCGCTCGGATATTCGACGCTCCTCTATTTTATTCAGATTAAATGAATTAAATGAACCATACCTTATGATTAGATTTCATTTTTTGCATGATTTGTGATACACATTGTGGACTTGCTATGTATGTACAAACGTTTGAATTTCCATTTAGTAACGATAAGGAAACTAAAGGACGACATGCGATTTCTGCAGTCTTTCACCTGAGTAATACTTCAAACTTCATATTGGTTGCACAATGACTTTATAAGAATTGGTCAAATTTTTTTCCTGAATCGCAAAGCAGGCTAGCGACGGGGCAATGATGTTGCGTTGCGCGATCACACACAAAACACGTAGTAAAGCGAATGTTTCAGACCTGCGGCAACGTGGTTGATCTGCTAGATAATTTTCAGCTGAAAATGTTTTGTGAGAATCACAAATAGCACAGTAGTTAAGAGTGACTGAACGTGAAAATCAGGATTGATTTTGATGAATTCTTATATGGTCATTGTGCGACCAATATCTGAAGTTTGCACTGTCTGATAAAGCTGAGAATCAGCACCGCCGCTGGGGCTTGCACTCTCTTATAAATCTCAAAATCGCATGTTCGTTGCACTAAGTTTTTCAACAAAATCTCAAGCTGAAGTTGCGGTACGCTGCACCTGCAGGGCGCATGTGCGGTCAACGTTCAGGGCGTATTGCTTTCTCGAGCTTTTAACAAGCACATCCGTACCTAGATTGTTTTATCGCAGAGTACAATGTGGTATGTGAACTAAATGGACACAGGCACGGCTCGTTAGAAAACGATTGAGGAATCATGGGTTATATACTGTAAATATTACGATCGGTAGTCATAGTCTTGTCGAGGCAGTTTTTCGTGTGAATATTTACACCGACTGCCACATGGGACACAATTGTGGACATTGCGGGAAGATTGTCTGAAAGAAATTATAGGCAAATTTAATCATTTCCATGCCTTGGTCAGTTTTTAAAGTTAAGAACATTCTTAACATACAGTTCCGGGTGCAATTCTAGGCTGAAAGTTGAAGTCGCGTGCACGCGCGTGCACGCGGCGTGCACGCGCGTGCACGCGACTTCCTAGTGCTAAAACATAGGGAGCGAACGCCAGCGCACGCGCAAAACTTCGCGTGCACGCGCGTGCACGCACGTGCACGCGAAGTTACTTCGACTTTTGTCTATACTTTGCACTGTTTCGCACGCACGTGCACGCGCGTGCACGCGACTTCAACTTTCAGCCTAGAATTGCACCCGGTACTGTAATTACAGTAAGTGTGTCGAACCAACCTTAAACGACGCCCACGAGTCTCCACAGACGAACGTGCCGGCTTGCGCGCCGCAAATTTCGAAGAACAAACGCGGGGCACAGTTCATGTATTCGTTTATGTACCTGTACGTTGACAACTTGTTCAAATTTAAAAAAACTTAAAAAAATGGGACCGACTTACTTGCACGCTTTCTCAATATCGCCGTCAGCCACTTTGTCCGACAACGCCTTTTGGCAGGCCGTGAGTTGCGTGACGTTGTTGACGTTCACCTGGACGATACAGTCCCAGTTGGTGTACCATGCTGCGCAAGAAATGTTTTTAAAGCTGCTGGTCAACAACCCATCGACCTCGCTTAATCTTGGGGGCAGTGCACATTAAGAAAGGTGGGATATCGTGTTACTCGACTCTGACTTGGAGAGTCGATTCGTTGCTTCCTGATGTTTCACGGCCGGGTTGAAGTTCGCCCCTTAGTGAAAAAATGCAAAAGTTATGCCGGCTTCCCGTGGAAAGCACAATTCACGGCGACGTTTAAAAATTTCAGAATATCAAGCACAAACATTTATTTCATCGGTATGATATACGGCTTTGCAGGAAACAGCTTGCATCCTAAATGAGAAAACATTTAGTTCCAAAAACCTGGTGTTTTTTGGTCACCGTTTTCTTCGCCGATATTTTTAAGCATCTGCGATTGACCAGCAAATGTGTTGATCGGACACAAAAATCCTCTAATTACTGTGTACATAACCTGTGCTTTTGAGTTCTCTGCACCAAACACAGCTAATACAATAATTCGGACAACATGCGCAAGTCGGTCATTATCAGCGCGCGCGCTCAAAAACAACGTGCAGATTCGAGCACTCAAAAATGTTTTGTCTTTTTTTCGGGTCGCGCACGCCCATAATGACCGACTGGCGCATGTTGTCCGAATTATTGCGTTAGCTGTATTTGGTGCAAAGAACTCAAAAGCACACGTTATGTACACAATAATTAGAGGATTTTTGTGTGCGATCAACACATTTGCTGGTCAATCGCAGATGCTTAAAATTATCGGCGAAGAAAACGGTGACCAAAAAACACCAGGTTTTTGGAACTAAATGACTTATCCTTCAGGATACAAGCTGTTTCCTGCAAAGCTGTATATCATACTGATGAAACAAACGTTGGTGCTTGATATTCTGAAATTATTAAACGTTGCCGCGAATTGTCCTTTCCACGGAAACCCGGCAATTTTTTTGTATTTTTTCACTGAGGGGCAAACTTCAACCCGGCCGTGAAACATCAGGAAGCAACCAATCGACTCCCCAAGTCAGGGTCGAGTAACACGACATTCCACCTTTGTTCAGGTGCACTGCCCCCAAGATTAAACGAAGTCGATGGGTTGTTGACCAGCACCTTTAAAGGGTCATTATGTCAACACACTACTAAATTGGCCTCTTTGAACGCCAATATTCTTGGAAATTGTTTGTTTGGTTGGCTAAACCGTGGGCAAGAGAATGAAGCTGATGGTAATATGGGATTGAAAAACGCCGGGTTGGTGATGCCTTAACTGAGTACTGATAAACGACATTGAGAACATTGTTGTGCAACAACGTGTGTGTGTGTGTGTGTGTGTGTGTGTGTGTGTGTGTGTGTGTGTGTGTGTGTGTGTGTGTGTGTGTGTGTGTGTGTGTGTGTGTGTGTGTGTGTGTGTGTGTGTGTGTGTGTGTGTGTGTGTGTGTGTGTGTGTGTGTGTGTGTGTGTGTGTGTGTGTGTGTGTGTGTGTGTGTGTGTGTGTGTGTGTGTGTGTGTGTGTGTGTGTGTGTGTGTGTGTGTGTGTGTGTGTGTGTGTGTGTGTGTGTGTGTGTGTGTGTGTGTGTGTGTGTGTGTG
>JASAMV010001507.1:0-35364 GCA_030248065.1 Rhynchonema sp. JSB1_4 | reverse complement strand
TCTAAACTAGATCACAAGTTACGTTTAGAATATTCTGCCCTCGGCAGACTATTCTAAACCAGGACATAGGTTACGTTTAGAACATTCTGCCGAACCGCTTTACACGTTTAGAATATTTGCCGCCGGCATACTGTTCTAAACTAGATGGAAACCTACATTTAGAATGTTCTGCCAAAACATATGATACGTTTAGATGGTTCTGCCTCTGCCAAATAAACACGACCCCAGAAATCACCAATTACCACATCTCTTCCTGGCTGGTGCCTAAGCCAAAGCCTAAACGCAAAGGAAGTCAGAGCCAAACACTTGATCGCTTCCCTTTCCTTTGCGTTTAGGCTTGGGCTTAGGCACCAGCCAGGAAGAGAAGTGGAGTGTCGTTTCTGGAGCCGTGAAGGGTGCACAATTTCGGCAGAATGATCTAAACGTACAATATATTTCGGCAGAACATTCTAAATGTAAGTTTTAATCTAGTTTAGAACAGCATGCCGACGGCAGAATGTTCTAAACGAATCAACGATTCGGCAGAATGTTCTAAACGTAAGCTATGCCCCAGTTTAGAATAGTCTGCCGAGGGCAGAATATTCTAAATGTATGATAAAGCGGAGTTTTGTGTATTGAAGTGTCACAGAACCAGGCCCTCTGTATTACTATAATGGACAAATTTTATTTTTATTTTTTCGGCAGAATATTCTATACTGGTTACGGCAGAATATAGAATATTCTGCCGTAAAATTTTGGAAAAAATGCCACGGCAGAATATTCTAAACGAGCGCTGGTCGATGTTGTCAAAAGTCGCCAAAATACCCTTTTTATGGAGAATTTTTTTCCAAAAAGGGCAAAAAAATCGGTCAAATTTTATACCTCAAAAAGTGACTTTTTCCTGAATTTGGGTCTTCCCCCCTTCCCCCCAGGGAGGTACACTAACCGCCGCACGAAAAAAAGGGGTAGGTACACAAGCCGCCGCGCCGGACCAGAAACTACACTGGTAGCAATTGCCACCAGTCGATTTTGAAATAAAAAACCCCAGATCCAGTCCCGTTTGTCATTTGGTGCTGGATTGGATCCGGCTGAATTGTGAAATCAAAAGGTTTCTCCACCGGAGACACCTGATTGAAGAAGGCAAGTTAAAGGTGCAACATTACATACTGCAATTCCTTGGCGGGGCCCCCCCTCTCTGCTCTCTCCAACATAACTGCAATGCAGCGTTCGAAACAAGAAACACGTTGCGTTTCTCAGAAGCATGTGCGCACGTCAGCATTGTTCAGAACAGAATTGTTCTCTTCTCTCTCACAAAGTATTGCGCGTACGCGCACTTTCACATGCTAAGATGCTTTGATTTCTTCATGAAAACACTGACGCCAGAATTCTCGCCTACTTGCGTTTTTATTCATTCAGTGTACTTTGTTTTCATTGACCTATAGTTTCGCTTGTCGTTGTGTGTGTCAGTTGATGATATCGCTTCATTTCAGGTACTGAATCAACCACAACAGCCATATGTATAACACCACCACGACACAGAATCAATAAATATCGAATCAAAATGAGTGATGGCGGCGTAACCGAAGCGCCACCGATCGTCGATTCAGTCGCGCAAAATGCATCAGGTGGTTATTTTGGTTGTGTCGCTATTTTTGTTATTGTTTTTAGTTTTAAATGTGGTTAGTTGCTTGATCTAATCGTTTCGATGACTAAATCTAATCTTTCATGCGGTACCGAAACTGATGTACCGTGTTGTCGGAAATAGAGTTAGCTGAATCCCATCCAAGTGACTGGTGAAAAATAGAACTCCCTGGTTCTATTGCCGACGATACGGTAGCGGTGGTAGGCAGCAATGGTGTAGCAGGGGGGGTGGTCCCCCTCTGGGTACAGTAGGTAGGTAGGTTGACGCTCCATCCTGGTACAGTAGGTAGGTCGCCGCCCGGCGGCTCAAAGTTGCAATTTTTGGCTCAAAATGGTATAAAATCGGTACTTTTCACTCCAAATAGGCGAAAAATCGCGCGCTACGTGCGAAATTAGCGTTTTAGAGTACATTTTCATCAAAATTTCGACCTAAAAAAATTTGTTCCCCCCTAGCTCGGCCGGTACAGTAGGTAGGTTGCCGCCCCACATTTTTGGTGGCACAGTAGGTTGCCCTCCCGTCTGGGTAACTACACCACTGGTAGGCGGTGTAGTTCCTGAGGGGGAGGGCCCCCCTAAGGTACACTAACCGCCTCAATTTTTCCCTAAAATCGGCATTTTTATTCCTAAAATGGGCATTTTTAGGCCTAAAATGGGTGATTTTGGGTTAATGATGTCAAAAGTCTCCAAAATACCCTTTTTATGGAGAACTTTTACAAAAAGGGGCAAAAATCGGTCAAATTTTCTACCTTAAAAAGTGACTTTTTCCTGAATTTGGGTCTTCCCCCGGGTACCCTTCCCCCAGGGAGGCACACTAACCGCGGCATGGAAAAAAGGGGTGGGAACACTAACCGCCGCGCCGGACCAGGAACTACACTGGTGGTAGGTATGCAAAACCTGAAGACTTTATCTTGCATTTTGACAAATCTGACTGCAGCTTCAAAAACGGAAGTGTTGATTGGCTGCAAAATGTAGTTGAAACTTTTTCGAAAAATAAATGTGGTGAAAAAACTTTCGATCGAAAAAAAACAGCTAAATAGGTAAACATGTGTTGTCTTTCTTGCGCGACAAAAAAGCGACTCGTTCATTTTTGTGGTCGCGCACGTGTCTGGTGCATTCGCACTGACCGACGATCATTGCAGTGGCAGGGGGTTACCCCCTCTCAGTGCTTTCCTACCACAAAACCCGAAGGGGGTTGGGGGGTTGAGTACTTACCTCTCACAACTCCAAATCATACCCCTCACAAGCAATTTTATACCTTTTTAAGGCAAAAATCGGTGTTTTTCGACCTTATTTTCCCAAAAATCGCGCGCTCAGCGCTCAACCCAACCCATAATATTATTTTTACCTCATTTTTTTGGCCAAAAGTGTATCACAAAAACGGTGTTTTTTCGTCTTTTTGGGTGACCAAAATCATACCTCTCACGCTTCCGGCCCCAACCCCGCATCATACTTACACAAATGGGCCTGCCACCACACTGTCGACGATGACCTGGTGCACCGCCCATTTGCAAATCGAAACCAGTTAGTTGTGTGCCAATAGTTGCTTTTCCTGGATTTTTTATCCATTTTTTTTGACGAGCTGGTAAATTCGCATGTCTGGTAGCGTAAAAGTTGCTGAATTTTTACGTCCAGGCCAGAAAATCTAGTAAATCAGCATTGCCGATGAAAAAGGCTGCATTTTTTTTATTTTACAAGGCGCTTGCTGTTTTGAAATAAGAAACTCTGCTTGCTCAACATGTCTTCCCTGCCTCAACAGGCAACACAACGATGCAATTCGAGATGCACGAATCACTGATCGCTTATTGTGGTCTGTACGTCATGGCCGTGTTCTGCATTGTGCTCGGCTCGATTCGGTCGGTCGAGAACGTGCGCAAACACAGGGACGAGAAGAAGAAGATCGAGAATTCGGTGCGTTCGACGGTTCTATTGCGGGATTGGTGGCATTTGGTGCTTGTCAAAGCGTCACCAGTTTTGGCTGCATGGCGCTCCAGCTGTTGAACGTAATCATAAAAATTGGCGTTTTGCTTTGATGAACAGCGATTGCGTTCATTGGATCGCCGCAGTGGTGTCATGGGGTTATACCCCTGGCATGGGGTATTTGAAATCTGCCGGGGTCGAAGGCATGGGAAATTTTTCACTTTTGGAACAAGCCAGTGTAGTGGCAGGCAAATGGTTGCAAGGTACCCTTGGGGGGATGGATCCAGATGGTTGCAAGGTACCCCCCTACCCAGCCTCCGGGAGGTTGCAAGGTACCCCTGAGATCCAAAAAGGGTGTTTTTTTGCGTGCATTATACTGCAAATTTGGCCGAAAAATTGGTACTTTTTTGCATTTTGGCCGAAAATTTCCCTAAAATACCTATTATATGGAGGTTTGCGCGCGGAGCGCGCGATTCTTGGGGTTTTGAGGTCGAAAAACACCCATTTTTGCCTATAAAAACCATAAATTGATGGTTGCAAGGTACCCTCCGGGGTGGTTGCAAGGTACCTACCCTTCCCCCCAAGGGGTGGTTGCAAGGTACCTACTCCTTAGGGGGAATCCCCCCATCCCCCCCAGCCACTCCACTAGAACAAGCACCCCTAAGAAATGGCTTTCTGATCCCGAGAAGCACTGTAATTTACCATTTTCGCTTGAGAATGTCAAAAATTGCTTGAAAACACTGTTTTGGATACTTCTGTAGCTACTTTTGGCACTTTTACAAAATTTTTGTTGTCGATTTCTCAGAAATCCCCCCTCGGACTTGGGGGGAATGTTTCGATTTTGGGAGCAACACTTTGGGGGTATGTGTGGGAAATTTGCCCAACTTTGGGCTGTGCATGGGAAATTTGTTTCTGGCAAAAAAAGTTTGTTTTTTTCGTGCGACGACGTGAAGAACCGTAATTCTGTGTTGTCAGTTGGATATTCAATCAATCCCCTGGGTGTCAACAACAAGGGTGAATTTACAAATTTACCAATAACATGGTCATCGAAACAGCAGCCATCCATTGACAGGTACTGGACAAAGAGGCCAAATGGTTCCCTGTGACTGCAAGCACGGTGTTGTTCTCGTTGTACGTTTTCTTCAAATACGGTGACAACGCCAAGGACTATGTGAGTGTGGCCAAGTCGTTCGTCTACAACAAGACCGGGTTCGGATCGCCGCCCGTGGTCGCAGCCGTGGCTGACAGCATTGCTGCCAATGTGACCGCTAATGTTACTGGTGAGTTGTAGTTGTGTGTGGTCAGGGTCTTATTTGTTTGTATTTTGTTTTTTATCATCGATTTTCCGTGCTTTCATTTCTTTTTTCGGCTAGACCCGTTCGAAGCCGAATTTAGCCTCCAAAAATGAAGCCCTGATTGCTTGCAAAATGTATTACTCGTGATTTGTATCATTGTGTCTGTTTCTTTTTCATTTTTTCTCGTGAATGCATGGCTACATGACCAATCGCACAAATTTTGCAGGCTTGGCGATCTTCACACAGTACGTTCCCGAATTGAGCAAACAAAACATCATGGGCTTTCTTCTCGTCTTCATCTGTTTCGAAGGTTCGTAACTTTGTTTTTTTTCGATTTTTTGTCAAAATGAATACACAATTTATTTCATTTGCGCAGGTTGTCAAGCTCTGGCCCATCTGTTGAAACCGGTCGTTTCCAAATTGATATCACTGCTGCCGGTGAATGAAGACAGCGAACTCAAACAGAACCTTCCCTACCAACTGCGATTCCACAAGGCCGTCAGTCCGGGATCGACCGAAACTGTGAGTCTTTCGCGCTACGCGCGCAATTAGTGTTTTAGACTACGTTTTCATCAATTTAGACATAGAAAATTTTGGTTCCCTCCCAGCTGACCCCCCTAAGTGGTACGGCCCCAACACTAGTTCGGTCTGTACAGTAGAGGTTGCCACCCCACATTTTCTGTGGTGGAGGGTAGGATACCCGCCCCACCTAGGTGGCTTCACCACTGATTGTGGGTGAGCACAAGTGATCAAGTTTGACATCACCACAGGTCGACGATTTTCATTTCCGTAATTGTCCCACCCGGTCTTGTAACTTTGCTTCTATCACTAATTTACGTGCATGGTTTTATGCGTCACTGAGAGCAATAAACCAACCAACCACAGGTCGACCTAATCAACTGGCAGTTCGACACGCACGACATCGTTTCGTTGTTGTGTTTCCTGCCCGTCGGCGTCTTGCACATTGCGTACAAACATTGGATCACGAACGATATATTGGGCGTTGCGTTTTCGTTGTTCGCCATCGAAATGCTGCATTTGTGCAGTTTCAAGGTTCGGTTTTATTCAGCTCCTTTTTTGTGAATTTTGCGTTTTTCGAGTTTTGGATACAGAACGATGTGGTCTGGATGGGTATGATGCTGATGCTGATCTGGTATAAATGTTTTGTAATTGGCACGAAACAAAACACTTTCGATGTGGTAAATTGATGATCGAACAACCTACGCAACAAATTAAGGATGTAATAGAAACTGATTTGAAAACAACGCTTTTTTGTCGCATTATTTTATGGCCACTTTGAGCGTGATTCATGCTCAGATTTTCGGTCATGTGGCACCATGATTAGGTATCGGTATGGGCTGGCATGCCGATACCCGATAGCCGATATTTGGCTAATGCCGATGCCCGATAGTTCATGAGAGCAGCCGATACCCGATACCTGATACTTCGAAAAGAAAACCGATACCCGATAGTAGGGTCAGAGAGAGATGTCGGGTGTCGGGTGCATCCAGTTTTTTTGGGACCCGACACCCGACACTTGCTTTTCAAAACATCAGTTTTGCTGAGAGAAAGAATTTTGAGAGAAAATTTTCTTCGAACCAAATGTTTCCGAAGACGCAGAATGTTTTTGGTGTTTATTTCAAAACGTGTGAAAAAACTTGAATTCAGTAACTTGAGCCAAAAAAAATATTCACTAATGATGCAAATGAGCAAAAATTTGCCTGGTTTTGGTCCAAAACTAGGTGTCGGGTGTCGGTTTTTTTCAAAAACTAGATGTCGGGTGTCGGCTTTTTTCTCAGATGTTGGGTGTCGGGTACTTCCAGATGTCGGGTGTCTGGTACCCCCTCTAACCTCTAACCCTACCCGATAAAGCCAAAATACCAATAAAACACCGTTTTTTAACAAACCTGAAGTTTTTAGCAAACGTCGCGCGGAATTTTTTGAGATGGCCGTTGAGTACGGCGCACAACAATTATTTTCATAAAAATCGCTCTGTTGCAATATTGCTCCCGCCCACATTTTGTAATTTTTTCAGGTCGTAAAACGGTGAATATCTGCACAACAGTTTTTGAGAACTGATTTTTAATCTCGTCTCGAAAAGTGTAATACCCCATAATTTGGAAAAGCATGCCGATACCGGATATGTTCCGATCTCTGCGAGAAACTCAATCTGGACTCGCACGAGCAGACAGGGCATCTTTACAGATGAATGAAGTTTGTTGGAAATGGTGTCAGCCGCGGGCGTCTGATTTAAAACTTTCCGGGTGCCATTTCACCTTAGTCCAACAAAAACACGGGTCTGATCTGATCATTATCAGTGGTCAGATCGCTACCATTATTTGCGTGATGTTTCAGGGGGGCATATATATGCTTGCCGGTCTGTTCGTCTATGACGTGTTCTGGGTGTTCGGCACAGATGTAATGACCACCGTTGCCACCAACATCAATGCGCCCATACTGCTCCAATTCCCGCAGGATCTGTTGCGAAAAGGTGTGCTCGAAGGCACCAAACATTCCATGCTCGGTTGGTGATTGATGGATGGGTATGGGTTGTTTTTTTTTCGTTTGAATTTATTGTTTGGTTTGGTTGTTTTTTTCGCAGCGCTTTGAAGATAGATTGGCTGACTTTTATGTCCGTGCATGTTATGTCTATGTCGAAACACTTCAGGTTCTTTTAAAGATAAACATCAACAAAGGACAAGTCCTAGGAGTGTTTTTTTGGCTAAATTTAGGTGCTATGATATCTCCTAAAATCTGGCATCTAGGTTTTTCGAGCTCAGGTGCCAGTGGCGCCTGGAATTTATGCCTCTTTTCAGTGGATTTTGCCCTTATTTAGGTGCCAGGTCTAGGGTTAGAGAGATGTCGGGTGCCGGGTGTCGGGTGCCAAAAGTGTAGGTGTCGGGTGCCTCCAGGTGTCGGGTTTTTTTGGGACCCGACACCCGACACTTACGGTTCAAAACATCAGTTTTGCCGAGAAAAGAATTTTGAGAGAAAATTTTCTTTGAAACAAAGGTTTCCGAAGACGCAGAATGTGTCATTTTGGTGTTTATTTTGTGTGAAAATACTTGAATTCAGTCACCTGATCCAAAAAATTGCACTAATGGTGCGAAGGAGCAAAAAGTTGCCTGTTTTTGGTCCAAAAACAGGTGTCGGGTGTCGGGTTTTTTCCAAAAACTAGATGTCGGGTGTCGGGTTTTTTTTGGAACTGTCGGGTGTCGGCTTTTTTTCTCAAATGTCGGGTGTCGGGTATTTTCAGATGTCGGGTGTCGAGTACCCCCCCCCCCCCCCCCGACCTCTAACCCTAGCCAGAACTCTTCCTGGTACCTAAATTTTGGAGATTTAGATGCAATGACACCTGGGTCTCGTTTGAAATAAAAAAGCCCTGAGCCCGAGCCCAAGAAATATTCACTGTCGTTTGATAATAAATTTCCAAATGGTATCCAACTATGTTCCATTCGATTTTTTGTGGTCGCAGGTCTGGGCGATATCGTGATTCCGGGCATTTTCCTCGCGCTGCTGATGCGATTCGACAAAGGCGTCGCGACCAAAGCACCCGTCAACAAACGACACTATTTCCTGGTGACCATGGTTGCCTACGCTGCTGGACTCGTGCTCACTATCCTGGTCATGCATTGGTTCAAGGTGGGTGGAGATGGTGGATGCAGAGCAGGACCTCGTCCGAGCTGAAACCGAAGTTCACAAACATATATGTACATCAACGTGAACATAATACAGAAAATATGGTTTGCGATTTTCTCTTTTATCCAAACATTAGTGTTATATTCGGATTCTGTGGACCAGAGACCCTGATATTTGCTTGACGAACTAAGTCTGAGGGTTGGTTCGAAGCCGAGTGTGCAGCATTGCTCTCCATATCCACATCACTAAATTCATGCAGATGTGAAGTGAACTATCCAAGTGTATCAAAAATCAGTAGTCACCACACCAGACTGATTCAACAACCACATTACGCGGACGTGTACTCTCCATCAAGCTAACATGAAAGCCCCTCCTTGCCCTTTCAGGCTGCGCAACCAGCGCTGCTGTACCTTGTGCCCCTCTGCCTGGGCACCCCTTGTGTGATGGCATGGTGCAAGGGCGAATTCCAAGATCTACTCCACTTCACTGAACAACATCTGGTCAAAATGGACGATGAGGATAAAGAGAAAAAGAAAAATTGAGAGAATATTGTGATGCAGTCTGCCCTCTTTGTAGCGACCCCATTTTCACGAATGTTTTGGTTTCCAGTTGTTACTTGTCTCTTGGTTGCCGTTCTGCTGTGTCTTTCTGATGGTCAGATATCACCCTAAAGATGGCAGGCTGTACACTGGGTGATATTTTCGAAACGGTGTAAAGGTCAGTTGGGTGTAAAGGTCGGTCGAAAGCTCGGTGTGAGAAAGTTCAGTGTAAGCTCGGCGTAAGCTTGAAACATTGCACGCTGAGCAAGCAGCAGACGCGCGTTTCTAAACGAATGGTCAACTTTGACAGTCTGCTGTGCTAATGTAGATCGTTTGTTTGCAATCTAGTTCATTTAAGCTGGTTGCAGAAACGTTTTAAAGGAATATTTTTAAGTTGCCTGACATTCCGCCGTGAGGCTATTGAGAAATTGAACATTCACTGACGGCGGTACCAAAAAAATTGATGCCGCTAACTGATCGCAGCACGAATTCAAAACGGCTCCATAAAAGGTCACGAAATTTATAAATATCGTTTAAAAACGCTTGTGCAACCAGCCTAAACAAACAATATTGCAAACAGACGATTTACACTTGCACGGCAGACTGTCAAAGTTAACCTTTCGTTTAGAAACGCGCGTCTGCTGCTGGCTCAGCGTGCACTGTTTGAAGCTTACACTGAACTTTCTCACACCGAGCTTTCCACCGACCCTTACACCCAACTGACCTTTACACCGTTTCAAAAATATCACCCACTGTATTCAAAAGTATTTTTCGTGGATCTCTGTGACGTCCTGAGCAGAGTGTGAAGCTCTCGCAATGCCAAGTCGTGTGGCCTGAATATTCAAGGGTTATTCTTGCCGAGCTAAAATAGCCGGTTTGGACTTTATTGGTGACACCAAGGGCCCGGTCCACAAAAGCCGAATTACTTTAACCTAAACCTTAATATTAACGTTAACCTTACCCTTACCACTAACACAAACGCAAACATAAAAGAGAAAATCGTTTGTGTTAACGTTAGTGTCACGGTTAAGGTTAAGGATAAGGTAATTCAGTGTCTGTGGGTCGGGATTGGGTCAACTTTGCTTCGATTTTGATTTGGAATCAATTTTTTTCGCATACTGCATCCATCCGTAAAATCTCAGCCAGCTGGGCATGAAGGTCAGATTTGAAAGTTTTAGTGCGACCAGTGCGCTGGCTGGCTGGCTGCTGTTTCACTGGTATATAATTTACACCGAGAATAGCACACTGATGCCAAATCAACCAGTCGACTATAGTGCCAGTAAATTGTTGGTTTGGAGAGAGAGATTTGCCAAATTTGTAATGCTATGCTGCCTTGTTGACAGTCCCCAGAATAATCAGGTCACAAGACGCAGCTATGGCATCTTCGAGCGTTTCACACCTCACTGCATCACTCATCCTTTCCATTGCTGAATTGGAAAGATTGATCACCTAGGCACTTTTTTGACGTTACGTTTTGTACTTTTGACAGCGAAACTGCTTAGTGTCAAGGTGTTAGTTTGATGTGATCTATTTCCGTTGTTATTGCGTTGTTTGCTACCGTGCTGTTTTGTTTTGTGGTGTTGCTGGTTTGTTCTGTTTTCACAGGATTTTTTTGTTTGCACGTCTGTTCTGTTTGGGTTTGTTTCTTTGTTTTCTTTTCGGGGCTCTATATTTCTTGATCTGTTATTTTTTATGCTCATTTGCCATTGGCTTAAACGACTCGTTGTTTTTTTGTATTTATTGCTAGAAATTATTATGTGGAATTCGTATTTTCTGAGAAATTTTTTGGCGTCCTTTCCGCATATCAAACATGGGTGCGATGTCAGTTATAGCGCGACTGTGACTGTAAAGCTGATGATGATATTCGATGACTGTGTTTCTGTATCTTGTGGATTCATAACCTTATATGATTAAATGTATGTCAAAATGATTATTTCTGTCAAGACTGAGTTTCCCTTCTCATTGTCTGGGTTTTCTGTTCTCTATCATGTTTGCTACTGTATGTGACCAACTTTCCTTCCATATTCTCTCACTAACAATACTCTCTGTGACGAAGACCTAGGATTACTATGATGGTTGACAAAACATGGTTGCATAAAACGTTGAAATTTGAGCCTGTTCTTGGAATAGCTGATGTTTCATATGTTGTGTTTTCTTGCTGTTTTCGGTTCCTTCTGGCGTTGGCGTGTGGCTTTTGCTCCGTCATGCTACCTGTCCTGATGTGCTTGCTGCTTGTCCTATTTCAGTTTTAGTTTGGTCGAGTCTTCGTGTTGATCAATGCTGAATACACGGGCTTATGTTACAGTGGTCAAATCAACTCAAGTGGTTAAATCACTTCCGCAACTTACATTGTAGAGTCGTCAACTCACCCCGAACGCGATGAATTATTTCTCGCACTTGCTCTGGTCGGCTGTGAGTTGACGAAGTGATTTGAGCACTTGAGTTGACCACCAATATCAGTCTGAATATTCGCACACAGGTTGTCGTTCAAGCACCTCTCTCTCTCACTGTGAAATCGTCACGGTAATAGCCTTAGGCTTAGAACTGATGTTTCACAGTCAACCATAGTAGTGGCTGGGGGGCAGTGCTTACCTACCACAAACCCCGAGGGAGGGGTTGAGTACTTACCTCTCACAACTCCAAATCATACCTTTCACAAGCAATTTTATACCTTTTTGAGGCAAAAATCGGTGTCTTTCGACCATATTTTCCAAAAATCGCGCGCGCAAACACACACATAATGCGTATTTTCAGGTGATTTGGAAAAAAACACTATTTTTACCTCATTTTTGGCCAAAATTGTATCATAAAAGCCATTTTTTTAGTGACCGGTATCATACCTCTCACGCCTCCGGACCCAACCCCGCATGATACCTCCCACACGTGGGCCTGGCACTTCACTGCGGTCAACACGATTTTTTCTGCAAACATCCGCGTCCGCCCCGTGTTGCCTCACTTCTTGTGCATTTTGGTCACTTGTTTTTGTGTTGAACCTTCTGAGATGTCAAATGTCTAAGCAGTTGATCGATAAAAATTGGTTGGAAACATTGTTCGGTAAGCACATAGCCGGGATCAGGGTCATGTTTTGTCACGCTTCGGCCACAAATTTGTTGATGCCAGTAGGCTCAAAGAATAGCTTTCAAGCTAGCGGAATTCACAATTAAAATCCTCAGTTTTAGGATTAACAGTAAACAAATTTAAAGTTAGATGTACATGTATGTACATAAAGTCACCTGGTCAGCCGCTCGTTACCAACCCCGACCCTGATAACCAGCATAGTGCATACCGGCACACGTGTGTATGCGAAAGATGTTTTGTTTCTTTCAGACATGGTCGCTTTATGCCATGATACTGTCACTTTTTCTCATGGTTTCCCATCCAGTTTTTTTACATATTGCTGCCAGTGAGCTGTGCATTGTGCCAGTGTACATCGAAGTTGGCGCCGGCCGGGCACTCCTTCGATAATCGGGACCCAGCAGACAAGGAACGATATTAGGTGATCGATTTCAGGGTTAGGCTTTCTGTAGACCGTCCATTACTGCTAGGTTTAGGCCTGCTCGCAATGTATTGATGGAATTGGCTGGGGGTGGGGCCCAAACCTGAAAAGAGATCCTATCTTCCTCTCTTCAGAACTGGGTCCCGAGTGTCGAAGGACTACTTTCGGCCTCGAAAGCCACTGTCCTGTCCATTGGTACTGCTGGGCTTAGTTCTGTGCCGTGTCTGTTGTCGGACTCCGTTTCGGCTTTGAGTCTGAAACCAGGCTTTGAGGCAACGTACACGGCAGCAACCGCCTTCGGAGATGGCGCGTGACGCAAGCACGTTCTGTTCTTTCAGTCGTTCGTCCCAGTTTTTGAGCAATTCAAAGCCAAACGAGCTTGTATTCGATGGCTGGGAACAGTCAGACCGATGTGGCCGCATGGACGGAAATGGTTAGCAGAATGCAGCGCAATCAACAGCTGGCTGCCGCGTTGCTGCACGATCCAGAAGCACAACAAGGGCTCAGTCAACAACAACTTCAGCAACTGATAGATGCAGTAGCCGATTGTGAAAAGTACGAAACGTACGCCGCTGAGGTTCGTTTATGATCGGTCTGTTTCGAACAAATGGTAAATTTAAATTTCTGAAGCCTGAGCCTAACGATATGATCAGTTGAGGCCGGAATGAATCCCTGGTGAAGTTTATCGGTTGCGCGTTGCGTTTTGCGATAGAATGTGCTCATTTTGGCATTAGTTTATGCCAGTGCTGTGGCTACTTCTGAGTGGGAGATAAAGGCAGTCTACGTGAGGTTGTCACTCAGCCCCCGAATACCGTAACTCACCGTAATATTGATCTGCAAGGATCGTGTCGAGACCATTTTTTTTTATCTATGTTTTGCGTGTTAGCGCCAACACCAACCAACATTTCGGAGTTTTGGTGATCGACGCGCACGATGACAATTTCCAGCTTGCTGCCGCTAATACACGTGTCGATAAGCAGCGATCAGCATGGGTCTCGCAACGATCTCGCTTGCGGTGGGTTACGGTATTCGGGGGCTGAGTGACAACCTCCCGTAGACTGCCTTTACTGTACCTTGCGGCCGAAAAGAGGGGGAGATACTGTACCCAGAATTTAGGGGGAATCCGGTTTAGGGCGATGGCGGGGGAAAGAAATTTTAGGGGGAGATACTATACCTACTAGTTTCGCGAGAATTCAATTTTTATAGGTTAAAATGTGCATACATCGCGCTAAGCGCGCAAATTTTTGCACTTTTGGTCGATTTTGACCCGTTTTTTAACCATTTAGGACCAAAAAAGGTACTTTTGGGTTGAACTTTGGAAAAATTGGGGGAGATAGCCTGCCAGAGTGGGGGAGATACTGTACCGTTGGGGGACCCGCAGCCAGGGGAGCGTATTTTAGTGCACGGCAGCAAATTTAGGAAATTACTATAAAAAGTGAAATTTCGCGCCGCAATTTTCGTGCGAAGTCTGTACTCAAATGAAGATTTGCTGCACTCCACTCCGTCACCAGCAGCTTGCATGTCGGGGCAGAGCTTGGATACCGCTCATCATTGACACATAAATGAGCCACATCGACCCTGAAGGCATAAGGCAAGCAGAACGGCAAGGCACGGGCAAATTTTGCAATGGAAAAAAGTCCTGGTTTTGACCGGGGCAAATAGCAGTGTCCATTCCGTGCAGTGGAAGCAGTTTACGCTGGTCCAGTTCACACTGGTCAGTGCCCTTTCCGTCGCAAAATATGGTGAAACCAAATTTTGTCCATGTCTTGCCATACTCGTTATCGTGATGCCAGCGCCCAGGGTGTTGATGTGTCCCTGTATTTCAGCGAATCAAACTGCAAGGCGTGATCGATCGAGGCATCGCACTCTGCTCGCAGCCGCACGAACGAATTCCAGGTGATATCGGATTGGGGACTTATATTGCAGTGGTCAACGCAAGTGATCAAATCACTTCGTCACAACTCGCATTGTGAAGTCGTCAATCATAGTTTTTTGCTGCTGAATGGTAGCAAATTGCTACTAAAAAAATTGAGGTTTAGTAGCAATTTGCTGGTATGATTTCAGGGTTTAGTAGCAAAAAAATAGATCATAGGTTTTAGGCAAAAATGGGGCGAGGTAGTGTACCCGGAGATGAAGATAGGGGGATAGTGTACCACGTGAGGGGGAGATAGCGTAGGCGAGGGGGACCCCCTCCACCAGGAACTATACTGAATCGGCCTTCAAAAATTTACTACCAAAAGTTGCCGTTTTAGTAACAATTGTCATCGTGCCTAAAAATTTTTACGATGTTGTGAGTACAAGCCACGCAGCTGGCTTTCGTTTGAATGTTTAGTACCAAGCTGTTTGTCAGCTGCGTGGCTTGTTGGATTGTTTGTTGTTTTTGTTGGGGGTGTTTTCCTGCGTCTTAAGAGGAAGAAATAGAAACTTTCTAGCCGATTTCGAAATAAAAAAACCTGTCGTCAATTCACCGCGAATGCCATGTATTTATTTCTCGCGCTCACTCGGGGCTGCTGTGACTGTGAGTTGCTGAAGTGTCCTGACCACTTGAGTTGACCACTGTAATATTAGCCGGATTGGGGGCCTTGTTGTGGCGTATTGATTTTGCAGCCGTCGTCAAGGCACCATATCTGAATTCAAATGTTTCGGCGCCCACAAATTTGTCAGACACTTATGCGTGCCAGTTTTCCATATACAGCCCCCTCCCCGAATAGAGCCTTCCGAGAGCTCTAATCGGAAACGCTCTATTTGAGTTAAATGTTTTCCAAGACTGCCAAAAAACACTCGTTTTCTTCACAAAAGAGGCACAAACAGGCCATTTTTTTACATTATCACAGCAGAATCTGCTGTAAGACCGAATTTTGCCGGTTGTTAAAATGCACACAAGACCATTGTGATAACATCAAATGACCACGGCGATGCTCTCCAGTGATGTCAAAAACCTACCCAAGAACCCGAGGGCTCTATTCGGAAATGTTTCCGAACTAAGCCCCCGGGAGGCTCTATTTGCATAAAATGTTTGAAACAAAAATCCCGCCTTTTTCCGAATAAAGCCCCGGAGGCTTTATATGGAAAGCTCCGGTAGCGACGTAAGATTTGGGGTGCTTTAATGAGCAAAACAGCTTTACTCGCTTGCATATGTAAATGAACAACAGTGAACATAGGAACTCCTTAATTAACTATGGGGAATTTTCTGAAAACAAGCCAAAAAGTGTGCACCAGGTGAAATTTAACGAACTGAATTTTAGGAAGTTTCCTTGTGTGTCAACCCAATGATTGCAGGTTATCGCGAAGATGCAAAAGCGGTTCTTGTCAAACCGAAACGGGAGGACATCTTCGCGCACCACGACCGAGCCTTGCCCGGTCTCAACAAATGCGGGCTGGTTGATTTGGGACGTGAGGTTCGGTTGCACCACTAAGCTGCCGTGTTTTTATTATGTGCTGGTCCGATGGGCTGTGTTCCGAAGGATCTAGAAAAAATCAGCTGTTTTACCGCATGGAGCCGTTTGTTCCGTTCCGAATGAAGACCGACTAATTTGTTTTTGTGTGCAAATTTTCAGTTCGGTCTCACCGCGCAAGAAATGCGGGCAAAAACCAGACAAGAACTGTGCACGTACATTTTGGACAACTTCGAGGAAGTGCAACGGCATGGTTCCTTCAAATCAATTGTCTACAGCGACAGCGCGATAATTCAATTTTTTTGATTTTCTGTCTACCTCGCCTGGTTCGTGTGAAGTATTTCGATTCATAACTTGTTTTTATTTGATCATCAGCTCATGCTTCAGTCTCTAGGGCCAGTGTTTTTTTATTTTATGAAAGTGTATTTGATGTTTGATTGTCGATGCCCTGGTATAACATAATATGCTGTCTGTCCTCCACATCGGTGAATGCACGGGGGACCCGCATTTTTGTCAACTATATTGAATATGCGACGAATTTTTCGCTAATTTTGAAGCTGACGCCGGTTCGGGTACCAAATTGTCCTTCAGTATCAATCCATTATTCAATGGGTGGAATTTTCGAAACTGTGTAAACAAGAGTTCGGTGTCAGCTCGATGTCAGAACGTTCGGTGTAAACCAGTGCGTTTGTTTGTTTGTTTATTGCTCTCAGTGACGCATAAAACCATGCACGTAAATTAGTGATAGAAGCACAGTTACAAGACCGGGTGGGACAATTACGGAAATGAAAATAGTTACAACACTGGTTATAACAAAACCACAGCAAATAAAAGCTACAAAAAGCGCCAAGGAGAGAGAAAGATCACGGACATCAGGACATCACAGGACATGTTAACAGAACTGAAAATTATGCATTAATCCTCGTCCTCGTCAAACCAGCGCGTCGGTTGCACTTGTTCGAGAATACCGCCCTTTGTTATGAACGGGCCACAGTTCTTATTGGTGTCTGATTGCCACATCTCGGTTCGACGTTACTAATTGCGTTCATATGTTTCTAAGTTTTATTATTAGCAGCAAATCATACCACAATAATGTTTGCATAAATTTTGGGCGTGCCAAATTCACGCACAAACACACGTGAACGGCTAATGACCTACGATCTCACCAGGGTTGAAAAAAAAATTTTATTAGAGCACTGTTTTTTTCAAAAAACAAAAAAATATTTTTTTTGAAAAAAAGTTTTTTAATTAGAAAAAGTAGTGCAAACGCCGTTTCAGGTGAAATGGAGGTGTTACACAAAAATGTTTGAAAACTCAAAATTTTTCGTCACGTGACCCCTCACGTGGGGATAATCAACGCATGTATTATACGAAGGCGATTCGGTTATTCTAGCAGGATCTGAACGTGACGTGGACTCGGCACGACTATTTTATTTATCAGTGTTTGTCGGTAGTATAAATATCACGCGGACGTGATGGCGACTCTGCGTAGATTGTCGCAGAATACTAAATTTCACGTGCCAAACTTAGATGATAATGATTATTCATTGACGATAGGAAACGATTACCGTTGATGTTTTGTAGATGGCAAAGTTCTAATCAAAGGAGTGATGTACCGGAGAATGCCAAATATGCTCCTCCAATAAGCCACCACTGGAAACGAATTTGAAAGTTTTTCCGAATAAACGCGCCGGATCTGCAGACATTTTATTCATGTCTCACATGCTTATACAAAGTGCGGGCATATTTGGGAAATTGATTGAAGTGAATCCCAAGATAATCCCCCAGAGGACATACTCGGCGTTCTCCGGTACCAGAATTCTCCAAATAGAACCCCTGTGAATGATGCTGTCAAGAGACTCAATGAAATGAAAAGTTTCCGCTCATGATCCTGCGCCAGTATATGTACGTATGCTTGTAAGTACACGTGGTGCCTATTGGTTTCCATACGTTTCCTATAACCGTTTCACAGATTGGTGGGGCTGCAATATAGAAAGCTATGGTGCCGAAGAAGCATGTACTGACTTATCATTTAAAGACAGGTCTATCACTTTATGAGTTATTTCGGCGGCCAAACTGAGCGCCGCAGGCGCGATTTTTGGCAAATTTGACCAAGAAACCCGACTTAGAAAAAAGTTTTGAAAATTTATGCCTTAAAAAGGCCAATTTTGGAAGAATTAGGCTATTTTAATTTTCCGGAAAACTCGTGTTTTTAATTAAAAAAAACAATATCTGGCTCTTCAAAAAAAATTTTTATTTTAAAATTTTTTAAATTAACTACTGTTTTTTTTTGAAACAACCCTGGTTCTCACAAACTACCGTCAAATGAACAAATGTGGATCGTACAAAATTATTGTCGTGGATTGATTGGATTGTGATGTCAATAGTTCAGTTCGCATTCTATTTTGTTTTTATTTGGTTTGTTGCGTTTCTCGTTCGAGATTTATAATTTCATGCTAAGTTGTGTTTTGCTCAATTTTTTGCACATCATTCATGTAATACCCAGCTTATGTACTTGATGCATTGTGATGTCAATGTCAAATTTTGTTTCTCGTGCAAGATTTGGGCTTGGGTGTGACTGTGTTTTGAACAGGCGAATTCGCTTTTACCTAGTTTGTCGTTGTCTCAGTTTGATGTAACACCGTGCGTGTTGTTTACATCACGTTGCCGTGTCGGTGCTCAGTTGTGTCTTACTGAGTGATGTTTCACTTTATCGCGTCACAATCGTTTAGTTTGGTATAAACATGTGTTGTGTAGTATTATTGTTCCTTTGTGTCACACACCCGTCAATAACCATATCAGACATGCTAAAGCTAATCTTGTTGCAGTTTGAAAGTTTTACGTATAGACGTTGCAGCGATGCAAATTTTTCCCTTTTATGCTATTCATTCTCGACTGCCTGGTGAGTTACGCAAAAAAGCTCCAGTCACCAGGAAAGCAGCTCCGATCACCAAGTTTGATAGTGATGAGCAGCCCATGCAACATGCACACCGTTTTTCTGTGCACCACAAACATCATCGACAACAGACAACACCAACAACATCGATTCAATACTCACAAAAAATGTTGTGTAGATCGTCGTTAATCAGCCAATACATGAATAGTTGACAATGACAGGGGTAATAACGATTGATTGTAAATCACAGTCATTTTGGTCGACCAAATGCGACGTGCTCTGCGTAAACATACATAGATTTGGTTCTAAAAACCAGTTTAGTTTGGCTTACAACCAAGAAATTGGCAGTTTATGGCACGGAAAAGATGCTATTGCTTTGGCTGTGTTTATGCGGTGACACTGAACGTCAAAGACGCATGTTATCTTATCGGAAATCTACCTGCATCAATACTCAACAGCACTTGCTTTTGGTGAGTACAAACCCAGTCAACTCCCGATTGTCCACAAAACGAGTTGTATTTATTTATAGTTTCGAGCTTGGATTATGTTTCAGAACAGCACAGAAATAATCAAGTAAAACTAATAGTAGTCAGTTTTTTTTCTCTGTTTCCTCCCTTAAGAGCTAGACATGAAATTCGCTATTGATTCACTATTGAGCGGTCTGCAAACGAATCCCCTGCCACGTGCAAGGCCGCGTGCAGCACACGTGCCGCATGCGCCGAAGTTGAGACCGAACTTGACTTCACATGAGACCAAGGTGAGGTGCATGGTTGGTTTTTTCAAATAATAACGGTGAGCGCATGTAAGTAGTATATCCTGATGACCTGGTACGCAACGTAAAGCATAGGAGGATTCTGGTACGCAGGTGTGATGAAGCGCATTCTGGGGCGCACATTCTATTTCTGGTACCCGAATTCTGTCCCGCAAGTAAGGATCGAACTCTAGTGTGGTGATTAGGCGTAAGCCTAAGTAGGGATTCTGGTACGCACGTTCTGCTACGCAGCGGTTAAGCATATGCACACCCATAGGCGGTCTGGAAGATGACCCTATCCGCATACCATAGTATAGTAAACTTCCAAATTCGCTGCCGCACAATAAAATATGCCCCGTTCTGAACCCGAACGCTAACCACGCGCAGTTTTGAAACATTGCGCGCAGCTGCCTGGCTGGCTGGTATGCTGCACGCGCGTCTGCTGCCCGAATGTTTCAAAAGTTGACTTTCGGGTTAAGAACGTGACATTAACTATGGGGCGTATTTCACTGTGTGGCAGCGAATTTGGAAATTTACTATACGATAGTTACACGTACAGTACCGGGTGCAATTCTAGGCTGAAAGTTGAAGTCGCGTGCACGCGCGTGCGAAACAGTGCAAAGTATAGGCAAAAGTCGAAGTAACTTCGCGTGCACGCGAAGTTTTGCGCGTGCGCTGGCGTGCGCTCCCTATGTTTTAGCACTAGGAAGTCGCGTGCACGCGACTTCAACTTTCAGCCTAGAATTGCAGCCGGAACTGTAAGCCTACCATAAGGTGGGGATAAACTGGTGGGAATAAACTGTGGGGATACATCGGAATATGCGCGGGAAATTCAAATTTAGTTACGGTGCCTATTGTGATGGTCAAACATCGTTTTGCTTCAAACCCGAATTTTTTCTCTCCATGCATCATTTTTGTCATGCGTCACTTATCATGCGTCGTTTACATTGTATCATATTTAGCATGATAAACTACAACCTATTGTCCATCATCGCTGAAAATTTCAGCTCAGGACGCAAAAACTCTGAAAACGAGAGTTTCGCCAGTCGCGCTCATGTGTAAAGCATAAGCATGATATAAGATGGGCAGCGGGGTGATGTTTTACCAGAACTGGATATGGCATATCGGATTGCTGAGTACGTGTTTGCGTGCAGCGCTGGAACGAAACCGGATGTTCCGGCAAAAATGAAACACCACAGCTGACAACTCCAATTAATTTTCACGTTGTTTTCACGTTTCCCCTATGCGTATAATACTAAAAGATGCGTACCAGAAACCCAACTTAGGCTTAACTCTAGCCATCACACCGTAGTCTGCTCATCAGAATTCCGCGTGCGTACCAGGTCAACGTCAGGGCTGCCTAAGCTTTACGGTCATCTGCCAGACGCCTATGCTTTGCGTTGCGTACCAGGTTATCATGGTGTACTACTCATGCACATTCCAAAATCCTTTGTGAACAAAAAATGTTTTCATCGACTGTCAAAAAGCAAACTGACATTGCTTATTTTTCAAATGTTATTTTAAATATGAAACCACTTGGAAGCAAAAAGTGGGTCTCGTCATCATTCTAGCAAGCCATCAAGAACGCGCTGCGATATTTCCCATCTGAATGCCATGCCGAACTCGCACCGGAATTTGCGCAGGAACTCGAGGGTTTGTGGTAGTCAGCAATTTTGAGATTCAGTTCGAGGTCAGGTTGCGTTCTGCAGAAATATCTCACCCATACATTATATGCATCGTTCTGAACTACTGAATAGTCACCGATGTTATATCGAACAAAACTTGTGGAGCAAGTCAAGCAAGATTAATCGAGTGTGAGGTTATGCGATGCCTGCACCGATCGCCCCGTGTCGTGTCATTTTTCAGTATTCATCAATTTTTTGTGCCGGACCGGTTAGAGGCCCGCGAACTCGTGCCTAACTGATACGGCCTAGCCGAAAAGCCGGGCCAGTTCGATTCATATTCTCTCAAGCTTTTATCCCTAGACGGATGTCAAGTTCGGGCACCTTACCTATTGTATGTAATGTGGTCCCTGGGGTGAACCGTCAGACGATTCCAGAATGTCGACGTTTTTGCAGAGTTCGGTCACATCTACATGTACCGTTTCTGCCCGCCATTCGACGTTCATGCCCCTCCCATCGACACCATTCCCGCCCGGCATAGTCAGTGTGCAGCAATCATCCACATGATTCTCAACAATCTCGACCCGAGAGTGGCGCAGTTCCCGCAGGAATTGGTGACCTATGGTGGGAATGGACAGGTGTTCGGCAATTGGGCACAGGTTACGCACTATTTTGAGGAGATAGACCTTCTGTACACCTACATATCATATTGATCTTCGGCTTAATTTATTTTGCTCACCGTTAACCAAATGCGGAGGATTCACACCACTTGCAAAGCACCTGGCGTGGGTGATAGCGAATCAACGGGTGACTGTCGTTCACAAGGTTCTTCATGAACACAGTGGACCGTAATGCATGTCCATATTGCACTGAACTCGTTCACTGAAATATCTCTTTTCAGTTCCGACTGGTGATGCAGTATCTATCCGAAATGGATGGTGACCAAACGTTGGTGATGTATTCGGGTCACCCGATGGGTGTGTATCCGTCACATGTGGATGCGCCGAGGGTGGTGATCACTAATGGAATGGTGAGGGTGGTTTTTCTTTCAGGAAAGTAATCAAGAAAGCGTTTTCTTTCACACTACCTAAAGACACATTCTAGATGATACCGAACTATTCACATCCGACCGACTATCAGAAATACTTTGCACTGGGCGTCACCATGTAAGAGATCTTTGTATATTTTCGCGTGTATTCATTGACTCACATAATGATCCCTCATTCAGGTATGGGCAAATGACGGCCGGCAGTTATTGCTATATCGGACCACAAGGCATTGTGCACGGGACGACGGTATGCTTGTGCCTGACCGGATGTTTAGGCAGCACTGTTATCACGTTTCATCCACTTTGCTCTGACATGGACCTGACATAGAATAAGAATATGCATCACCCACTAGATGGATTAGAATGCAAACTGCAGATTGAGGACAAACTGCTACAACCGGTTTGACCATACAAAGAGCCACAATAAAGTGGATAGACTGTACTGTATGTGCAGTTAACCGTGCTGAACGCTGGTCGCAAGTACCTGGACACGAACGATCTGAGTGGCAAAGTCTTCGTCACGTCTGGCCTGGGTGGAATGAGTGGAGCACAGCCGAAAGCCGCTGTAATCGCCGGTTGCGTTTGTGTGGTGGCTGAGGTGAGACATCATACAATATTTATCAACGAATATTTAATTTAAACACCCAGAACTTGAATGTCTTAATCACGTTTCTTGGCTCCTACAGGTGAGTGCAGCGGCGCTGCAGAAACGTCAACAACAGGGCTGGCTGCAGGAGGCCACCGATTCACTTGAGAAATGCATTGAACGCATTAGGTACCCGCTGATTTTCATTTCAATGCATGATGACTTATATGAAAATTACTGTAATTTCAGATCAGCTCGCAAAGAGGCGCGTCCGCTCAGTCTGGGCTATCTTGGCAATGTGGTCGATTTGTGGTCTGTGTTTCGATATAAATTTTGCTAAAATTGCGAAGTGGAGATTGGGACTACAAACAATGAGCATGAACGTTGAAGGGAGCGTCTGGTTATCGAATACGAACGAACGGGTGAAATGTTGGTGCACCTCGGTTCAGATCAGACATCGTGCCACAACCCCTTTAATGGCGGTTACTACCCGGTGCAATTGAGCTTCGAGCAAGCCAATCAGATGATGGCCAATGATCCCGTCGAGTTCAAACGACTTGTTAAAGAAAGGTGACACCGAGTCTTACACGATGTCTGATGTACAAAGCCAGTTCAGATGGAAAATAATTCATTTGCAATTAAAATTATTGTTCATCGACATGCAGTGTAATGACTCCTTATACGAACAGTATACCTAATTGATGACTCTTCGTTACGGCGAAACTCCTTTCTTTGTGGTCTCGTAATGGCCGGTCGCGCTTCTTCTTGTGGCGAATACTTTTTATATTCCAATCATGCCACTAGCAGATGGTAACATCATTCCACATTCCAGTCTGTGTCGCCAGATCACAGCCATCGACCGCCTGACGCAGGCCGGAATGCGTTTCTGGGATTACGGTAACGCGTTTCTGCTGGAATGCGAACGAGCCGGGGCCAGTGTGCGACCTGGTGATGCACAGGGCACAGGCACTGTGTTCAAGTATCCGTCGTATGTGCAGGACATCATGGGGTGCGATGGGTTTACCAGCTCAATGGGTCTTTGAGGTCACACACGACCACTTGGTGCTTTCGCACGGGGGATGACATTAGTGGGGTGGTGGTGTTTGTGGTGGTTTTTGTTGGTGTTTTTTTTTTTTTTTTTTTGTGGGGGTTTGGTGGTGTGGTTTTAATGGGAAGGAATGGGGTTTTAAAAAATGGTGGTAAAAAAATAAAAAAGAGAGGAAGGAAAAGGTTTGGAGGGCCAGGAGGAATTTAATGGGCTGGAGGCAGGAGGAGTAATTAAAAAAATAATAATTTTAGTTCTTACGTTGTGGCTATCTTTCTCTCTTTCGTGTATTAAGCATGACGAAAAAAAAAAAAAGTACAAAAAAAAAGAAATAGATGGCGGTACCCCGCGGAGCGAAAAGGAAATAATAGATGATGTAATAAATTGAAGTATCTAAGTTCTATTTCTAATTGGGTTCGCGCCGGTCCAATTAAAAAAAATTTTTGAAAAAAACATCAAAAAGAAATAAGAAGTAAAAATTTGGGGGGAAAGGCGGGGGAAGGTTCCACGAGTAAAATGTCCTGCTACCCTTCCTTCGGTTATGTCCCGAGCCCTTTAATGTTGCAGCGACATTTTCTCACTCGGCTTCGGTCCGTTCCGTTGGGTGTGCACTTCAGGTGATCACGACGATCTCAAGGCGACAGACGCAATCGCTGCCAAGATATTCCGCGAGATTCTGGCCGATAAAACAGGTTCGGTGCTGGAGAACATGCGATCTTGGTTGGCGATCAGCTGTGGCCAATCATTTTGCTTGTTTTGTTTGCGAGGGTGAACCAGCAAGCGACAACAATTCATAGGAGTCAATTTGTTCAGTTTCCCAAGACACCAAGAATCAAGTGGCCGACAATCTCAAATGGATTGAGGAGGCCGAAGCACATAAATTGGTGGTCGGATCGGAGGCTCGTATTCTCTACTCGGATTGTGTCGGTCGCACCAGCATTGCACTCGCTTTCAATCAGGCGGTGAAAAGCGGACAGATTAAGGTTGAGTCTGACAGACCGGACTGGTCTTTTTGAATGAAAAATACACTGCCACGCTGTGTCGGTTGTCGGATGCATCTCTATGCAGAACACAAAACGTTTCCATTTTTCTGTCAGGCGCCGATTGTAATCAGTCGTGATCACCACGATGTGTCGGGCACGGACTCACCTTTCCGTGAAACATCAAACATCTACGACGGTTCAGCGTTCACCGCAGGTTTGTGTCTCATGACGTGTTTTTTATCTGCATACCTACCGGTTGTGAGACATCGTCGCTCTTTGTCACATGGTCGCGCGTTTTGTGAATTACAAGATATCTGGCTGTTGGAGAAAGCTGGAAGCCTAAGCCTAAGCCTAAGCCGAAGTGTAGGCCTAAGCCTAAGCCTAAGCCCAATCATAAGCCTAAGCCTAAGCCCTAGCCTAAACCCACGCCAGTTGAAAATACGCGCGACCAAGTCAAAACGCGCGACGATGTCCCCGGACCTACCTACCTACTACATTAGCTGCGTCTAGTTAATTCTAACATTAGACATGACCGGTGCCTCAGAACATAGTGATGCTCCACATGTCCATGCGACTACTGTATCTACATATAATACAGCACATAATAAGACAACACAAGAGCAGATTTTAGCCTTGTAGTAGCTCTGGTTGCGCAAATGCATGCACCCTGTCAGATCATCGTGCGCGTATTATACAACTTCTGCTCAGACAAGCGTACAACTTCTATACAGACGAATTGCTGTACAAAATCGATGTGCATAGTACATGTACATAAACACGCAACATTAATGAAACATCAGCGCACCTATTGCAGACATGGCAGTGCAGAACTGTATCGGTGACGCAATGCGTGGTGCGACCTGGGTAGCGCTGCACAATGGAGGGGGCACGGGATGGGGTGAGGCGATCAACGGGGGATTCGGACTGGTGCTCGATGGAACTGAGGTGAACTGAAAACTTGCAGATGAAACAGCTGTCGAAAATGTTTTAAGGACATGTACGGATCGTCTTTTTCAACATTAGCCAATGTTATGGTATTAGATTGGGCCGCATCAGCTGGGGATAAAAGCGTAGGCCTGAGTCCAACCCTATACCTAAGCCCAAGGGTTGAACTCGGGCCCCAAAACGCAACGAGCAAAAAATATAATCGTGCCGAAGCGTGCGTAAATCCTATCCTCAATATCCTACGATATCGCACTGTATTGAACTGTGTTGTTGGGTGTTGTTCTTTGCACTGTATTCAACTTTAAATCGAGGCCTAAGACCAAACAACTTTCCTAGCGTTATTTCAACAGGACGCATCACGTCGTGCCGAGCAAATGTTGTTGTGGGACGTGAACAACGGCGTCAGTCGTCGGTGTTGGTCGGGCAACACATTCGCCCGACAGACCATTGAGCGAGCAATGGAAGGCAATCTGAAACTAACGGTCACACTGCCACATCAAGTCGATGACGCGCTGTTTACGAACATGTAGATGTTTCACACACAAGCAGGTCGATACTTATACATATATCAACATTTAAACAACCAGATGCCGTTCTTGGCCATCGGATCGAATCGTATCTAATCTGACGCGTTAAATCAGGATTGTTTTGCTCCGCCTTCAACTAAACGTATTCCGACCCTGACTAGTGTTATTCGTTCGGTATAGGAAACAGTCGATTTCATCCATATCAGTTAATATGTTTAATTTCTTATAGACTGCAAGTTACGAAAGAGGTACATATAAGATCTAATCCAATCACAAAATTTTGTTGCCGACTGTTTTGTTCTCACACCTGATTATGATGTACTGCATGCATAATAAAATATACGTATGTTAAAATATCATATCCTTATCGTCGTTATTTTGTTTACTACGCTTGTGAATTTGACCATAAGCAAAGCTCTTTGCCGTTAAGGCCATTATTTTTATAATGTTCTTCATTGTATGTTTACATCTGGCGTCACTTTTGTTTTTCGTGTTTTATAGCCATTTTGGCACCGTGACTTGCTTGTTTTCCGTTGGCAGCTTCTTTTTACTAGGCAGTTTATGAAACGGATGCGAACTGTATCGTAACAGCAGTTATGGGGAAAATAAAGCATCATACATACTATGAATAAGTATGAAAGTAATGAACTGTACAGTGACCGAGGACCAGAACACTCAATCAATCTTATCACAAGGTTTGAAAAAAAGTCAGCAGCTTGGGTCAGAACGCTGCATGATACGAAATCACTGCGTTGGTTTGTTGGGAATCGGGGCGATCATTTTAATGAACGGAATTGCAACGCCACCGCGCAGAAACTGAAAAAAGCAACAGAAGAATAACGTTAACAGGTAGAAAAATAAATTGAAACTCGTGAATTTGGTCACAGAAAAGTGGTCAAGGTGATTGTGAAGTCAATAATAAAAAACTGATACCAATACAAAGCTCTATGCAGAGCTAAATTTAGTGAAAGGTACTGGGCTGTACTGCAGAAACTTCCATCTGCAGATAATTATAGTTTCGGGAATCCGACCGTTAATCAACTCACCGGTGTGCAGGTTCCGGTGTGCACGTCACATTTGTGCGACCACGGACAACAATTGGAGAAATCGGAGCAACAATACGAATCCGAAGGACAACAGCCGTACTTCTCACCGACCGAGCAGCACAATTGGCCAGGTTGACACGAACCGGAACCACACTGCTGTTGACTCAAGGCTAGACTGATCACGGCCGCTGAAATTGTGTCTTATGATGTTTCATTTAAATCTGTTGAAGTTGATTTTAAAGTAACCTGATAGCCTGAATAATTTTAACTGCATATGTATACAATATACTAAACTTACCAAGCAATAGGGCAATCTTGTACATGGTGATGGACGAGGGTCGAAATTCTCAGCAGCACTCGGTTAATCAGAAATGATTGGAGTCAAGCTGTAGAAAAACAGCCAAATTCAGCGATTTTTATACACTGCTTTTTTATTAGTCAGCTGGTTTTCGTTGATGATCATTGCAGCGTCCTCACGACACCGTAAGCACGGCAGGGTTAGTGTTGGACGGTTTGGGTTTGTGCAACCTAGCGCACGTCAGGAGTGTCCAACTTTATTTTGCCTCTGGACTCCACTCCCAGGTTTCTCTTATCAAACTGGCGCTACCCCAGCAAACACACACGTGATACGAAGTATTGAGCAATGGATTATGATGCTGCACATTCTTGCGTCGCGAAACAAAAACAAGCTGATAAACACGCACCGATGGCGGCTTGTATGCTTAAACACTCATATTATTAAAACGAGCTATTTTAACTTCGAAATCGTTGTTTAATGTATCTAAGCATAACGATACGTTGTATTTTTTGTCGCTGTGGCGTGTCTGGCAGTAGAGCCAAGTTCAATCTTGGAAGGGTGCATTGCTTTATTAAACCTTGCCGGTTGACGTAAGTTTGGGGGTGGTACTTGGGACACCGTGCGTCATTTAATTTTATCATTGTTCGGAATGTCGAACTACATGTAGATTTGGTCAAATCATCTCGAAACCTGCAATATGCCATATTTTTATTTTTTTTTTTTTTTAAAGAAAAATTTTAAATTATTATGTTTTTGTTGTTTTGAAAATTTTATTTTGAATAGGAAGTAAAAATTTCTTGGGTTAAAAGGAGTGTGTGTTTTCTATATATGTTGTACATATGTTTCAATAAAAGGGTGGGTGGTGTTATATATATTTATAATATAAAAAAAAAAAATATATATATTTTAAATAAAAAAATTTTTTTTATTTATAAAAATTTTTTTAAAAACATATATGTAGTTCACAGCTTGGAAGCAGCATGGACGCACTTAAGTATTGGTCGCACAATGACTTTACAAGAATCCATCCAAGATTTTTCCTGAATGGTAAAGCACGTCTCGATTCAGATCACAAGCGCCCTATTTATATTTTTTCCAAAACATTTCTTCCGATATCATGGTTGAGTTGCTTGAACACAGTGAGTGCGATACCTGCAAAAATAATTTGGAAAAATATAAATAGGGCGCCTGTGATCTGCATCGAAACGTGCTTTACCATTCAGGAAAAATCTTATATGGATACTTATAAAGCCATTGTGCGACCAATACATGACATCACGTTACATACAGGCCTGTGCAGATTAGGAGACACACACGGGGTCATTCTAACATCAGATTTCAGTTGTTAAATTTACTTTTTGCAACATAGCAAAAGAAACACATTTCAATTTTCTTGGTCTATAACGTCGTAGATTCGGGGTCCGGCTTTTCAAGCTGGAGTGGGATTTTAACGGGGTTGAAACTATCGGGATCGAGACCATGTTCGAGCAGTAATTATGCTACACAGTGCCTAATGAATGAACACATGTCCAGGGGTCGGTACAACACGCAACTATGGACTTTCGGATGCGTTGACGACATTGGCATTGTGCCAGCGTTGCGGCTATGTGGGACAAGTTGCGTCGATGGCATATTAATACAGTCAAATGTTAAAGTAAAAGTTTTGTAAGTTGAAATTGCGTGTGCAATAGCTTGTTCAAAACGTTTCTCAACTTTGTAACAAATCTTCATGCATGAACGATGCGTGCGTAGTGTTTGTCAGCCAAAATGACCTGCAACGGTTGCACACCTTTCGGTGATGTTGACGCAAAGTATGTAATTGTCGCAACCACGGTAGCCAAGGAAAAGCCAACAAACCCTCACACGTGTGTGATCACAGGAATGTCATTTTATGGGTACATGGATCGTAAAACGGCAATTTTACGAGTGTACAGTCGTTGTTGTCGTGAACTTTGACTGGGCGTTACCAAACAAACAAGACAGGCCAGGGTGAATCAACTGCGAACGCCGACCAAATTGCAAATAATGGCAAAGAATTTGGCGTTGAAACCAGGATCCAAATCAAAAATCAATTAGACTGACCTCATGATAAGTATTACAAATTTCTGCACCTTAAAAAATCATCTATCCATGCACTACAAAGCACATTGCACGTCAAAGCACAGATTTAACAATAAATATCACACTTTACAATATTGTAATAATTAGGGGTTGACAAATCGCGTCACTGGGCTGGTAACATATCGACGGGAGTAGCTCTTGCGCCCCGGAATGCCTAAAATGTCTCAGAATGTCAAGAACGAGCCGTATTTAGGAAACGACGCTTTCGATGGCGGGCCAGAAGCAAAAACCGGCTTTAATGACCCTGGCGCAACGTCGAGAAAGTGGCCCAATGGTATTACAGGACGTGAGGGCTTCTTCTTCATATACTTGCTGGCGAGGTCCACAACCAAGTTTTTTTTAGAAACGCACTAAACAAGGGTGGATCCAGGGACCATGCCCCTCCTTTGGTCCATTTGGCCCCTGAAGGGAGGGCCACCGTTTTGAAAGGAAAAATGACTCCCAAATCACAGGATTTTCACTCTCATACACTTTAAAAAGTCCAAAGATCGCGCGCTTTACCTGTTAACCCATTTGCAACGATTTGGTTTTGGCACAAAGTGTGAAATTTTCCGCGCGCCCTGTCACATTTTGTATCATCTTTGATGTAGAAGCGCGGAATTCTAAACAAGCACTAGATGCAATGACTTTCCAAAAAATGGAACAAGCATAAAAAATGACTTTTTGGATTTGACCAAAACCTGGATCCGCCACTGGAACGAAAACCTGATAGTCCTGTCGGGCCTGCATGTTCGAGCAGTAAATAAATTATAAATCACGTGACAGCCACTAGCCGGGTCGCACGCTCCGGTGTCGACGTTGCACGTGCTCGTCCACGGACAACAATTGTTGAATGTCGAACAACAATAGCGATCCAGAGGACAACAGCCGAACTTCTCACCGACCGTACAGCAATTCTGCAGGTCCGTGCATTTACCGGCACCACATTTGCCCCCGTACAACACTGTGAAGATCGCGCCTGCAAATGTGTGCGATGATTTGATCATGGATCACGGATTTGAGAAACTCCCACCCTATTGCAAAACAAACGGCTGACGCCACCGGCTGCGATAACAGAATTTCGGCAGTACGGTCAACACGAGTGGCTATCAAGTGTGGAGCTTCGACAAAAGCGAAATGTTTGGATAGCATTAGCCTTCGTCAAAAACTGCATATGATCACTTTGCGTATAGTAAATTTCCAAATTCGCTGCCGCACAGTAAAATACGCCGCATAGTTAATGTCAAGGTATAAACCCGAACACTAACAATGCGCGGCCCTGAAACATTGCGCGCAGCTGCCTGGTTGGCTGGCAAGCTGCGTGTGTGTTGGCTGTTTGAATGTTTCAGAAGTTGATTTTCGGGTTTAGAACCTGACATTAGGGCGCCCTTAGTCATAGTGGAAAATGGAAATGGAAATGAAAAAATAATCTATGTCCAAGTTTTCCATTTCCATTTTCCAATATGACTAAGGGCATACTGGAAAATGGAAATGAAACAAAACATTTTCTGTGTGAAATCGGACCAATCAGCGGCCGAGAATTGAGTGGAACAGAAAATGTTTTTGTCACATCTCAAAACATGACTGCTGTAGATTTCATTTCTATTTTCCAGTATGCCCTTAGTCATACTGGAAAATGGAAATGGAAAACTTGGACATAGATTATTTCTTTCATTTCCATTTCCATTTTCCACTATGACTAAGGGCGCCCTTATCTACATATGTGGCGCACTTTACTGTGCGGCAGCGAATTTGGAAATTTACTATACCAGCTGAATTTTATTTTGACGTAATAAATGGAATGCATGCCAACCTGAAAGCAGCAGCACCGAAAACAGCCAGTTCATTCTCGATGTTTAGGTTGGCTCGCCAAAAAAGCTGGAAAATATACTATAATACAAAGCAAAACAGCGGAAAAATTATTACGCCCGGGTGTGTTTTTATTAACGTCTTGATTATCAACAAACGCGGGGCTGTTCTTTTTAACATGAATCTGTTTTATCAATTAAAGGTGCGCTGAGCTTCAAAAACAGCTGCAAACCTAAGATAAATATTGCGTTATCAGTGACATTGATGTGTACCCGCAATGAACACCCAGGCAGTTTACAACCCCAGCGACCGAGAGGCGCGCTGTCCTTGTTGGCATTTTTTTAGTAAAATACCGATGCTGGGTGACTGTTCCCTGTTTTGGCAGGTACAGGGTGATCGATTTTGCAAAAAATGTCCGACGGTGAGCCATAATTCACCAACACATGACCAATTGGACACTCCACCGTTTGTTGCAAGTGGTTAGTGCAGCAAATTCGGTTCTCAAATCGAATGCTTTGGTGTTTCGGTCTTCACATCGCTGCATATTTGAATGCGAATAGGAAGGAAACGATCACTATTGGTGCTGCTTGCAGCAGAGAGTGAAACAAGCTGCCAGCCGGGCAGCAAACACATACATACATCAGCAAGACAAGCTGGGAACAGGTGCTGGTTTGGTGCATAAGAAAACAACGTCCCAACATATACAACTACGAACCCCATAGGGCTTAACGACACAACACGCAATGACAGTGTGACACATCTTGTTGTAGCATATGCGTGTCATGGCTGGCGAAGTCATACGAACCGGGGTTTTCCACTTGACCCAGAATTGGGACTGAATGTTGAAAATATTGAAACTACGAACAGCCCCGGGCGAGAGTCCGATCCTAAGTGCTTTGAGTGGGATCGTTTCCAGTTAAACCCCTCTGATTGTGAGCAATGTTTGACCATAAAACATCAGAAAAATTACACTTGTATCACGCGCATTTTGAGTTGAAAGGAATCTCGGTCAAATAATTTCCCCAAATGCAGGCCCCGGGGTTTGAAATGCAGCCGCTTCCACTAAACACCCGAAGATTCTGGTCGAGCAGGGGTGTTGAGTGGAAAATTGCGGCATGGCCACCCATCGGATCTATTGCAAGCCGCCAACAGGACCATAAGTCGCAGCCAAAACAATGATAGATTAGGGCGTAGATGAGCGAATGCTCTGAGGTGCCCGCTTTGCTCCGCTCTTAGTATTTCACATACACTAATGTACTCACACAGCGTGCACCAGTTGTTCGCAACCGACACCACATTTAAAAGCAAATTTGTGTACCAACCATCCACCATGTCATAGTGTCACTGTGCCCGTTGTGATGCGTAATGTCTAGGCTCCTCGCACTTTTCACCCTTGTTGTATTGGTACTAAATAGTATAATGTAATAGCCTCTTGAAATACTTTTAACGTTGAGCCTTCTTGTGCCCTGGGAAAGTGCGTTCTAAGATCTCATGTGTGTCTTGTAACTGCTGCACACGAAATCCACCAACTGCAAAAAAAAACAGTTGGACCCGGTCGGCCATAACTTGCAACCAAACGCGGTAATTCGTCAAATTATTTTTGAGAATATTCGGGGCAGTGAACACCAAGGGATTTTGTAGTGTAGCAGTTGGCATCGCTTAGCCGACACGATACTGTATGTTTGTATTTCCATGTAGTTGTCATTATGTACGTATGTAGCACAGTACCATGCACATGTACATACATACTACGCTGCGTTTCGTACTTAAATCAGGCCCGGCAAGTGCGTCAGAACAATAAGTGCTTCAGTTGCTCGCATCGTGCGCACATTTATTGCTGCTGGGGTCACGAAATGCGCTATTCTTGGCATAGCTACTCAGCAATCAGCTGTTTCGTGGCATCTTGGTTGGACCAGCGTATGGAGAGAACAGCGATGGCAAAAAGGTGGCGGCAGAAACAACGGAGAAAAAACATTGCCTGTTTTTACGATAAATTAGTCCATTGCTCTTGTGGGGCATGACTTGGGTGCTGGCCCACCACCCTATCCTGAGACGCATCTCTTCAAACTTCTGTTTCTTGTTTACTGTTCAGCTGTTTTCTCCACCGCTGTTCTGTCCATCACAATGAGGTGTCGCGTTGTACCTCTAATTCGTAACACAACTCACAATATGGATACGACGCCATTGAAGCCATGTGAGCACTGCACGGGTATATTTGCACTTTGAGCTGCACCAAGCCATGTCGCTACAATACAATACCAAGGTCCAATCACGATTGCACGCTCCATAAACCGCTCATGCGCGGTGGAGGAAGCCGCTAACGTCTATCTCAGACAAAAAAAATTAAAAAGGAATTCTGCTGCACTGGCCAATCTCAAGCTGGCCAGTGTTTGGTATCAGTGTAAGCACGTGCACGTTTTGCAGCTCAACTCTTGCATAACGGGTTGGAAAATGACACCGTTTTTTCGTGTCAGCGCAGCCTTGTCGGTAATGCGATGCAAGATTCATTGGTTGGATTTGTTATTCATCATTATCGTGCGGCGAGGAGATCTTCTAGTTTCTTCAGTGATTTGTTATTGCGAGTAACCCACCTGTGAGGCATTTAGTATGAAAGTACATATGCTCAAAGTTGACAGCGCGGCAATGTCAAGTTTCAAATTTCGTGAAAGTTTAGGTCCTGTTACCGACATATAATGAACACGTGGAAAGTCAGGAAGAGACCGTGGGACCAAAATAAAGTGTCCACAAATAGAAGGGTTTGTTCCCATGTTCCATCAAGGGTAGGGTCATAAATCCGCATTATATGCGAGTCCGGGGGGCTTACATAACCTCACGTGTCCGACAACCTAAATAGGTCAGTCGGCTCACAGAAGCACACAGCAATCGTTTGCGGGAAAACAATCCCCCGATTCGTTTTCATTGCATTTGGAATGCTTGATCGTAAAAGTGCTTAAAAATTTCTCGCGCTCCACTGCCGGTTAATAGTCAGAGTCGGTGCATGATGTGCATGCCCCTTTTTGCTGGCTGTGGCCCAGCGGATCACCGCGGTGTGTCTTACAAACTGAAAAAACGATAATCTAATTTTAGTATTTCTACTATTACATGTGCCTAGCGGCGTCTGAAATCGGTAATGCGCTATTAGAACATCAGGAAAATATACTGAACTTAATAATATACTTATGCATGATTGTTCCGGTTTAACTGTAGAAACTAAAGTGTTTTTTATCAAGCAGTTTTCCGTTCAGAACACATGAATTTCAACTCACTGTATGCAGTACGTGCATGGCATATGCACTGTCAATGTCAACCAACTTGCATTGGCACATATGTCAAGCGATTTATTGTAAACTTAACAAATTCATATGATGTATCGAACTATACGTAAAGTTGGCTCCAACATTTGAAGATGTAGGTATATGTAGGTACATAGGTTTATATACTGTATGTGTCGTGGTACCAATATTGACACCGAAATACACTACCAAGTATGTACCTTCTTTCAGATTAAAAACAACGACGTCGAAAATCAACAAATCAGAAAAGAGAAATCCACGGCACAGAATTGAGCACCAACAAACCGCATTGGGACAAGCAGCGGCAATGGACGAATCAGCGCCCTTGAAAACGCCCGACGACAAACGCATCGGAGGTCAATATGATCAATGGACCAACCGGTTGGCAGTTTTGGTTGCAGTCCATTCGTTTTACAGTGAATATTCTTCAGCTCAAAATGTGCCGGGTTTCGACCAAGTCACCATAAGGGAGGGCAATCCTGCAATGATTGGGGCTGGAGTTCCAGACTCAGTA